>LBNU01011675.1:361322-375049 GCA_014162995.1 Artemisia annua | reverse complement strand
ATTTCGTCACACATATTGAGTGTAGCCAATGCCAGATTCTGTACTAGTGTAAAAGCGCATTTGCTTGAGGACAAGCAAATCTCAAGTGTAAGGGTATTTGATAAGGCGAAAAGTGTACCGCTTTTCGGGGGTCATTTAAGCCCTAAATCGTATTTATTTGATCAAATATCGCCCTAAATCGTTCCTTTTGGCATTTTAGGTACTTTGGAGAGAAATTCTGGAAAAGGAAGCATTTTGGACGTTTTTGGAGCATAAAAGTGAAGAATTCGACAAAGTGCCAAAAATCTGCTGAATAGTACCCTTGACATCGTCAAGACCACACCTGACGGCGTCAAGCCTTGATGGGCCAGAACACAATTTTAGAGATTAAAAGGGGACGACGTCAAGAAGGCCATCAAGAAACCCTAACCACGGCGAGGTGACGGCGTCAAGGCTATAACGTGACGCCGTCAGATCTGTTTTTCTATATATATTCGCATAATTTTTAGTCATAAGTGGTGGAACTTGTGTGGAACTTTTAAGGGAGAAACCCTAGACGATTTTTGCAGCTTTTCTAAGGGTTTTATACCCTTGGATCTCTCTGGTAACATTGAAGATAAGTAATCAATTAATCATTCAATATGTCCATGTGTTGTTTGATTTTATCTTGTTCCTGTGTTTTGTTTAACATGCTAGGCTAGGTTTTCTTTGTGTTTGCTTAGATCTAATGAAACCTAACTATTGATTATTGATTGAATGGTGTGTTATTAATTGTATTGGATGGGTGATTATCGATGTTAGGCTTAAGAAAACTGGCAGACTTCCGGTTGGTAACATGCTTGAACGTCTTAAGAAACATGAACCAAGGTGTACTAAGGTTATTTGATTGTATTTAATGCATGAGCGAATTCTAGTGATCCCATGTTAGGAGCTTCTTAGCCGGCTCGACATAGGAGTGAAGTAGGAGCTCATAGAGTTAGGGGAAGTCCGTACACACCCCTACGAATGGTATTAAGGAATACAATCCGTCATCCACGCAATTAATACACACTAATCAATTGGTAAAAGATAGTTAGGGAGTAAGGAAATCTAAGTAAACACAATTCTCTCCATATTAGTTTTCACAAACATTTACTTTCTTGTTATTTTATTTTATTTGCAATAGTAGTTATTTGGGTTAGTTGACTAGCAACTAATTCCGTCCATTCTTTCAAACCCGAGATTTTTACTTGCTTTCTTAAAAATAATAAAATACAAAAAGAATCTTCCCTCACCCCTAAACCTATTAGAGTAGCTTTTCAATCCTAACGACACTATTCCCGCAGAGAACGATCAATCCTCCGGTACTTGCCACTACACTATACTACATCGGTCAGGTATACTGTCTGGTGGGGTTGCAAGCTTCTCAAGATCCCTTGAGGAGTAAAACCCTAATGCGTGGTCGTAATCCCGCGCATCAAGTATATTAGGTAACAATTGTCGGCAGATTTTGGTTTAATAATTTTAGGTTAGACTTCAAAGTGGATGGACTGAATATAAATACACACGACAATAGTGGGCCAAAATTTTGTTTACAAACCTCGTGTAGGCTGATTATTGGTTTATAATTTGGATTACAAATTGAAATTGGAACGTTTTTATGTTCGTTGGATATAACTATCGTGTTAGATTTCGTGAAACCAGGAAATCAAAGTGTTAACAATAACATAGTTGTTGATAAGGGTGAACCGAAACCGTGTGTTTGTGAATTTCAAGATTGAATTTTTTTCTTTTAAATATTCATCTTCAAATATACATTCAAGCTACTTATTCATCATATCGTATGGTTTAATATATACTTAAAAAAAACAGACAATTTAAACTATTCAGACAATTATAAAAAGCGGACAAACGACGGTATTTCATTCAGACTTTATATTCGCCTCTTAGCTGTAAGATGTGGTAGTCAGATTTAACCCCAAAACATCTTAATGAAACAAACACACCCTAAAAAACTAACTAAAAGCCCAATGATTACTCCCTTCTTGTTGCATGCATGTGTGTGTGTGTGTGTGTATATATATATATATATATATATATATATATATATATATATACTTTCCATGGGTTTATTATGAAAACCCCCGACTCACATTTTACCCCTTTTGACTCATTTTTTATTATCTCTATTAAAATACTATTTTTTTTCAGTTTGCATTTTTTTTTTTCTTTTTTTTTATAGTTAAAATTTGTTCCGTATTTCTTGTCAAATTATATATTTTCTGTTACATACTTTCTGATTTGTAGTTTTAAAATAAAAATAAAATTAAAAAAATTAAAGGGGTATTGAAATCACTTGAGAGGGTAAGGATGTCCTAACCATGTAATTCCTTTCAGCCTTAAACAATTTCAAATTTTGTTCGAATGTATTCAAACATGTTATAGATGTTGAACAAACAACATGCTAATTGTCAACATAAAACTGAGCTTAATTACTAACATAATCGACCATAATTATCAGTAATAAAAAGGACATCGAAAGGTAAACTGTTGTCGACATGCACGCACAATAGCATCAATCTGTACGCACATATACGTGTGTATGTGTTTTGGTCAGCGTCGCGTTATGTGTATGCGTGTGCGTATATATATAGAGACAGAATATAACCTTATAATGAGAAATTCAATAAGTCTTGTTTATTACAATAGAAAACTTAGAAAAATATCTTAGAACAAAATCAAATCAAACCAAAACTGGATGACACAGTTTCATCCAATTCCATATTTCTTAATCACCAACTTGAGTCTAATTAATTGAATTTTTTTCTCGATAGTTTACATCTTTTTACAAGACAATGATTAATTGTGTATTGACACATCTCCTATATTAACTCGGACAAAATGCCCAATACTTTGGATATGATAACTTAAGATAAGATGCAAATTGTTTTGATTTACTACTTTAGTCAACTACCTTTTTCTTTATTTTGCAAGTTGCATAAACCCCACTTTCTACATATGGCAATTAAAGGTAAATAAACTAAATGAGGAAATGCCAAGAGACGACAACTTCTTTCACTAAACAAAGTTGTTAAAATAATTTCAATTTTGCCTCTTAATTTGGAGACAAAAAGAATAATAATTGTGATTGTTACGTTTTGATTTGCTTTCAATAGTAAAAATTAAAATCAAAGAAAAGATTAGTGTTTAAGCGATAAGATACTTTCTTAGTAGATGCATGGTTGTTATATTACCCATATAAGAATTTCGTGTTAGTAATTAGTATCCTATGTTTTACGCCAAGTGGTTAACCTAAAAATTAGAGTGAGACTATTGCCTAAAAACCACATATACATACACACCTTCATAAAATTTGTTTACCTAGTTAGAGCAGCATATGATCCATTAAGGGTTCGATGGTACGACCAAAATTCAAACTATGGGCGTGCTGTTAGAAAATTTCAAAGCCGAGTTACTAGAATCAAATTTACAAGGCAACGCTAAAAATTCGGTTTTCGGTTTGGATTTGGTTTTGTCTATATGAACCGAAAACCGAATTTATATAAATATATATAATTTTTTATATATTTATATTATTATTTTATATATATAAAGACTATTAAAATTTTATCGTAATATACACACTTTTTATGCTTGAAATAGTGTTTTTTTTTTTTTTTTTTTTTTTTTTTTTTTTTTTTTTTTTTTTTTTTTTTTTTTTTTTTTTTTTTTTTTTTTTTTTTTTNTATAAGTATCTTAAAAATAAGCAGTCCAGAAAATGTTGCTTAAATTTTCTTTTGCTTTGAAAAACAATATGCAATTAGACCCAAACAAAGAATAGCCGGTTAGAAACTGCAAATTGAATCCATAATCAAGGATTTTATGTTAGATGTAAAAGAAAAAAAAAAAAAAAGTACTTTTAATTTCATCCAAAAGCACCTTGAAATAAGCAATCCCAAACAGATCAATTTGATGGTGCATAAAGTGAATTTAGGCTCTAACATAACCTCTGTATCCAAAAGGTTCCCCACTTCCCCCCTTTGACCCAAATCCCAAAACGCAAGCCAAAACTTATCAGTGGTTAATCATCTAGCATGACCAGCTGATGCACTCGTCCAATTTGATCAATTATTTGCTGGAAAACTTGAACCAGACCTTTCGCCAAAATTCTAACTACAGATAGACGCAAAACACGAAGTGGCACTCTAGTTGTTTATGTACGAACTGCGTGATAATCAGTCTTAATTTGACCAGTAGCAATAGCAATAGTTTTACATGTCAACTACATGATAATCAGTCCTAATTTGACCAAATGGGCGAGTTAGAGAAGAAACAATAATCTACGATAGAATCTATATCGGGCTTTGGTCATAGAATAGCAACAAACATTCTTCATTGTCTCATTTTGGTACGTGAACTCTGAAAAAGTTGTGTAAATGTAACGAACTTTCATAAAGTGTTCCAACCTGCACAGTTGATGACGTGTCACGTTATAAATGGTGCCACGTGTCAGTAGGTATGACACGTCATCAAAATGTGCATATTGAAACACTTTTATAAAAATTTGTTACATTTACACTACTTTTTCAGATTTCATTTGAAAATTTTCATTGCTATTTAATGACCAAAACCCAATCTATCCTTAAGTCAAATAAAAGTTAGTCTGATGAAGAGAATTTAGAACCGACCCTTCCTCAAACGTGCCCAAGCAACAGCAGCAACCACAGCACCACCCAAGTGAGCTGATCCTGAAATTTTACTATCTCCCTGATGCAGTAAAGAATAATAATTCAGTTATAACACAAAGAGAAGCTTACTTCAAATTTCCAAGATAACTGTTCTAATAATGTTCATTAGTCCCAAACCACACCATATATAGTAGGAGTATAAACATAAAACGACGAAGTTTCATTTTCCCCCATAATGAAAGAATTGATTGGTGATAACAGCCTGAGGATCATACCTCCAATATTCTCATCATATCATGCCCAACTAGAAAAATCCCCTGAAGTGATCACATGAAACAATAAGGTTATGATATACTCAAAAGAATAAGCTTGTTTAATTTTAGTAGTAAAAGGAAATTTGATTTACCAGTAAGATAGCAGGGACGGGTATTATAAACTCAAGATATATAGTCTTTGTCGGGTTAAGGAAGATATCAAGCAACATAATAGCATTTACTGCACCGCTTGCTCCCTAAAAGTGACAAAATCACAGTTGCAAGTCATATACAATAGGACCGAAACAAGAACTTGTGTTTCAATAAATGAACATTAACGTACCAGCCCTGGAACTTTTGAAGGGTCTGGTTCAAACAAACGTCTGTCCTGTAGTTGAGAAACATACAATAAAAATATATCAGTATGTTCAACTTTGCTTAAAAATAAATAATGTGCAAGATAATGGATTTATATCAGGAAAATTTAAGAGCATATTTGTCTACTAAGTGGGTGTTTGGCANATTCTTCATTGTCTCATTTTGGTACGTGAACTCTGAAAAAGTTGTGTAAATGTAACGAACTTTCATAAAGTGTTCCAACCTGCACAGTTGATGACGTGTCACGTTATAAATGGTGCCACGTGTCAGTAGGTATGACACGTCATCAAAATGTGCATATTGAAACACTTTTATAAAAATTTGTTACATTTACACTACTTTTTCAGATTTCATTTGAAAATTTTCATTGCTATTTAATGACCAAAACCCAATCTATCCTTAAGTCAAATAAAAGTTAGTCTGATGAAGAGAATTTAGAACCGACCCTTCCTCAAACGTGCCCAAGCAACAGCAGCAACCACAGCACCACCCAAGTGAGCTGATCCTGAAATTTTACTATCTCCCTGATGCAGTAAAGAATAATAATTCAGTTATAACACAAAGAGAAGCTTACTTCAAATTTCCAAGAAAACTGTTCTAATAATGTTCATTAGTCCCAAACCACACCATAAACGGTATATAGTAGGAATATAAACATAAAACGACGAAGTTTCATTTTCCCCCATAATGAAAGAATTGATTGGTGATAACAGCCTGAGGATCATACCTCCAATATTCTCATCATATCATGCCCAACTAGAAAAATCCCCTGAAGCGATCACATGAAACAAAAGGTTATGATATACTCAAAAGAATAAGCTTGTTTAATTTTAGTAGTAAAAGGAAATTTGATTTACCAGTAAGATAGCAGGGACGGGTATTATAAACTCAAGATATATAGTCTTTGTCGGGTTAAGGAAGATATCAAGCAACATAATAGCATTTACTGCACCGCTTGCTCCCTAAAAGTGACAAAATCACAGTTGCAAGTCATATACAATAGGACCGAAACAAGAACTTGTGTTTCAATAAATGAACATTAACATACCAGCCCTGGAACTTTTGAAGGGTCTGGTTCAAACAAACGTCTGTCCTGTAGTTGAGAAACATACAATAAAAATATATCAGTATGTTCAACTTTGCTTAAAAATAAATAATGTGCAAGATAATGGATTTATATCAGGAAAATTTAAGAGCATATTTGTCTACTAAGTGGGTGTTTGGCACTGCTTATTAAATTTTTCTGCTTTTCTGCTTTTTCTAAGCAGAAAAGCACTTTTGACTGTTTTTTTGGCCAAATACTTCCTGCTTTTCTGCTTAAGGAAAAAAAAGGAAGCAGAAAAGCAGTTTTTCATAAGCAAGTTGGTACATGCTTTTTTTTTTTTCATAAGCAAGTTCTTACTTAATGGACTTTAAATAATTGTTTGGCAAGTTGTTACCGAAACTTTGGCTCATTATTTATGTAAAGATGTTGTAGTTTCTTTAGGTTAATTTTATATGTTCTTCGTACGCTTAACTAACTTAACAACATGTAACAAATGGGGAAAGGTTGTCATTTTACCTCGTATTTGATTAAATAAACAGAATTTGGCAAACACTACAAAAAATGCTTATCTGCTTATATGATTATTTTTAATCAGAAGCAAAACTAAACACTCTATTCAGAAGCACTTATTTTTAGTCAGCATAAAAGCACTTATTTTGAAAGCAGAAGCAGAAAAAAAACAGCAATCCCAAAAAATTTCAATAACATGTCAATGCAAGCTCGGGTAAGGACACTTAAAATTTAGTGTATGTAAACAATTTAATTGTGTTTCCCCTTTTTTTTTTTTGGTAAAAAATTATTTTGTGCTTCCTTAATTGAACTTTTATACATGATATTATTGTGTTATAAATCATCAAAAAACTATATTATGATGATAATAATCTAATCTATTAATAAAATGATTTATGATATTTTATGCATTTGAAACACACATTGGACGGTTTTTAACCCATTTAACGTGTTCAACCTAACTTAATATTAGCTAAAGGTTAAGTATTTGACTCGTTAGAGGAAAAAATAACCCATTTACCATTATTTATGTCTATAACTGGTGTTGCGTTTGTAACTAAGTTTTTAAAACAAGAGGAGCTGGGGAAATCACATGATAATTTAAGATATGGTAAGTGATTAAGGATCAACATGAACCAGTATTGAACTAATTGTTAGAACCATTAGGAACGTTATACCTTTGATGACGGAACCAAAAAAGCACGGTGCACCAAGTAGAATGCTGAACCAACAAAAGCCCCAGCCAGGTACAACATTAATAAGAATTCAGGCCCAAACTGATGTCCAATCTGTTGTATAAAGCACCAAGAAACATGGTTATGTTAACCAAAATTAGTATCTAAGATCTTGTAACTGGCGGTTATTAGTTATGTGTTGTTTTCCTAGGGTTTCGTGGTTTACATAAAGAAACGTTTGTTGCCAAATGTTTTCTAAAACTACATGATAGCTAATATGTAAATGAGAAAGAGCAAAACTTGCATAGAGATTCTAGATAGGTAAACTTACACTCTTGCCAAAGAAATAAAGCCCAATCATGTTTGAGACAATATGTCCTACATCATTATGACTGAAGGCAGAAGTTATCATAGTATGGAAGCGTCCACTTTTAAAGTTGTCCAATTGTATCTGTGAATATGAAGTAATTAGTATAGTAACAAAGATGCAAGAATTAGAAGGTGGCAAAATGAGCATGTTGGGTAACAGGAAAAAAACTAAAAAAGCTAGTAAATTTTAGTTGGGTCAAACCGTCAAACGAATTGGCCAGGTTAACTGGTAATTTGCAAACACGTTTATGTCCACTTTTAGAAATAATTAATGTGATAACTATAAATTCATATAAACTATTAACAGAGAAATAGTATAGACTTTCTGGGCCTGTTGGAGATCAAACATAACCAGGTTCGACCCGTTCATAAGTAAATGAGCCGAAATATACCACCTCTATTCATACTCAGAATAAGATAAGGTCATCGTGTTAGAAAACAAACACCATAACCATGAAAACTCACCATAAAATTCTGCACCATGAACCTACGGTCAGCAACCCTCCACAGTAGAAACACGGCCACATTTGTTACAATCAAGCCTATTACCACACCATCAGTTGTGAGTCTCCTTCTGAACTGTGCCAACCTGTGAACATAATAATGAATATATCATCTATATGCAGACATTATAAAATTGACATCACCGAAGTCTAAGTTGTAAAGCTAAAAGATATTGTGTTTGAGTTTGCATCAAGGACCTTCAAGACTGTATAAATGGTACAAAATTATACTCGTAAACAAAAGGATATGTAGCCGAAACTCACTATTTAGAAAGGGAAAGTAAGACTCTTTCATGAAATTCGAAAATGTGCATTAATCTATTGGCACACAGTCCTCTAGCTGTTAATACTTATATCAACTCACATGATATCCGGAAACTTAAACAAAACTACGACTAACAACTGTAATATAAAGCGCTGCAGGAAATAATTTGATCTATGGACAGCATCATTGTGGTAAAGGTCGTAATGCCAGAGGAATCATTACCGCAGGGCATAGAGGGGGAGGTCATAAGCGTCTATACCGTAAAATAGATTTTCGACGGAATGAAAAAGACATATATGGTAGAATCGTAACCATAGAATACGACCCGAATCGAAATGCATACATTTGTCTCATACACTATAGGGATGGTGAGAAGAGATATATTTTACATCCCAGGGGGGCTATAATTGGAGATACCATTGTTTCTGGTACAGAAGTTCCTATAAAAATGGGAAATGCCCTACCTTTGAGTGCGGTTTGAACTATTGATTTACGTAATTGGAAGTAACCAATTAGGTTTACGACGAAACCTAGAAATCGATCACTGATCCAATTTGAGTACCTCTACAGGATAGACCTCAACAGAAAACTGAAGAGTAACGGCAGCAAGTGATTGAGTTCAGTAGTTCCTCATATAAAATTATTGACTCTAGAGATATAGTAATATGGAGAAGACAAAATTGTTTCAAGCACCGACAGAACCGGAAGCGCCCCTTCTTTCAAAGAGAAGAGGACGGATTATTCACATTTCATTTGATGGTCAGAGTCGAATTGAAAGCTAAGCAGTGGTAATTCTAAAGATTCCCGGGGGGAAAAATAGAGATGTCTCCTACGTTACCCATAATATGTGGAAGTATCAACGTAATTTCATAGAGTCATTCGGTCTGAATGCTACATGAAGAACATAAGCCAGATGATGGAACGGGAAGACCTAGGATGTAGAAGATCATAACATGAGTGATTCGGCAGATTTTGATTCCTATATATCCACCCATGTGGTACTTCATTATACCATATATATAAGATCCATCTGTATAGATATCACCATCTACATCCACTGTAATATAAAGCGCTGCAGGAAATAGGCATAGTAATCATAGCAACCGGTGTCCCATATGCTAAAAAAAAATAACTACTGCTACTTTACAGCATAACAATCATATAATCACTATCACAAAATAGCTAAACTATAGTCTTCAAACGATATAAAAAACGCACTTTACGCTAAAAACAAAACACACAATCAACCATACGAACCACAACATTAGCCACTTATCCAACATACTCACCCATAAACAAGAAAACAAAACACAGTTTGATCAGCATATGAAACTAACCATGTTTGTTGGTAACTAACAGGCTGATTAAACTGAAACCCATGTCTCCTAAACTGATCTCTCAAAGACCCAAATCCCCCCTGACCCACAAAACCCTTAAATTTCGCTAAAACCCCGTTAAACCGAACCGGGTTCGAAAGGACTTTGATCAAACAGTTGGTGGGTGTTCCTTGAAATGCTTGTGGCAGACTATAAAACCCATGATGGTGGTGGTAATTATGGGTCACATTGTTGGTCACAGGGTGTGAAACTGGGTTTGATTTGAAGGGTTTTGGAGTAAATTTTGATGGGTTTTTGGTGATTAGTTTAAGGGAGAATAATTTATGCATAGTGTGTGATTTGAAAGATGAGAATTGAATTTTTGAAACCCTGATAATTTCCAAATGAAATGAATTTGGGGTAAAGATTGTGTTGGTAATTGATGTTATACCTTAAAATGGAAACACAAGTACTATATGAGAATAAAGTTGTTGCAGAAGTGATCAAAACATGAACTTGATAAACACCTCTGTTTTTTTTTTTTTATAAAAAAAGTACAAGTACTATGGTTAAATATAAAGGATATTGTTTAGTGAAATAAAAGGTTAAGTTTCTAATGAACATAAATCCGTTGTAGTCTAGTTGGTTAGGATACTCGGCTCTCACCCGAGAGACCCGGGTTCAAGTCCCGGCAACGGAATTTTTTGCTTTTTTTTTTTTTTTTTTTACAAAATCTTCTTGGCATTAAAATTTATTTGGTTGGTTACACACAGTTACATAGGGATCACTAACATAGGATAAAGTATAGTGTTCCTTTAACATAACTTTGAAGCTTTCAAGTAGTTTGATCAATTTTTGACATCTTTTATCGTCCCTTAAATAAAATATATCCCAATTAACCCATTCATGTGTAAACAGGTTACACTGCAACCTCTAATAAAATCAATGGTACCCAATCCTGTCTTCCACGATGTATGGATGAGGTAAGATGTAGTCAACTTTAGTCCTACCGAAGGTAGAGAGACTGCTTCTAGAAAACATCTTGCCTTTCTGCGGGGTGTGAGGATCAAACCCTCGCCTCTGCCTTCAAAGGAGAGGGGTTTTTCCAACTAATCCAACCCTTTACACTGGAACCACTAATCTTGATACTAATATGGGATTTGTTAGATTGGTAAAGAACTCACTGTAAAGTTTCGGATCACGGTCAGCAACTTTCCACAACAAATACACACCAACATTTGTATAGGTCAAGACTCTAAACACATAATCACCGTAAAGTTCCTCTTGTGGGTGGTTCCCGTGAGAGCAAATATTATACGGAGTATATACATGATCAAGCATGATAACTCCGTACTAAACTAGTGATAAACAAAAAGAATTACCATCTTTTTGAGTAGATACTAAAATGTCTTCTGAATTGATGTCTTAAAGGCCTAAACTCATGACCCACAAACAACTTGCTTCCAATGTTTCCTTTAGTCAAAAGCCGGTTTCCAGGAATTGGGTTCGAAAATGCTTGTGGTGAAGTAGTGTAGGTAGAGATATTGCCACGATGAGTAAGTGTGTTTGATCGGTTTGTGAAAGAACTTGTGTTGGGTATTTGGGTATTGATTTGAGGCATAATAGGTTCTGCATTGTTTGATGATGACTGGAAAACGAACCCTTAAAAATGTTGAGAATTATTATTTATTGGTTGTGTTTTTGCTGAAAAAGAGAAGGAAAAATGATTCTCCTCTTCAAATATTTCTTATTATTAGGGGAAGTAACACGCAATTAAGTCTAACAAGGGTAATAAAAATCTTACTTAGAAGTTATACCAGTACTTATATTGTTGGAAAAATGACACATACAATAACATATAAAAAAAAATACAGTGAAATCTCATGAACTCACATATTTTGTTCATACTCTTTACTCTTTAGGTGGTGAGACATAAGAAATTGATGAATATAATACCTATAATTATAATAAATACCATGAAAATCTCATGAACTCATCCTGCTGTTAACTTGTTTTTGATATAAAAGTGATAATGTTGTTGCCTTCTTCAGTCCGCTTGCTCATAGAAGCGCGAATGGCTCGAGTTCTAGTAGCTAAACTTCTATTTGTAGCATCGCTATACTATATATGTTTGGCAAGAAAGGAACAACGTTTTGTTTAATAAACGTACAAGAACAGTGGATTAATTATTTGTGGTAATTTTCTTGACTGTACGACTCAAGTTAAAGTTATAACAAAAGCTAGTATGATGAAAACCATTGTTTACATCCGCCGTCGCAGTCGTGCCCAAGCTATGGCTCCAACCGCAGCACCACCCAAGTGAGCAGCTCCCGAAATCAGACTATCATTCTGAAACAGTAACAATATTGTCAACATCGAGCTCCATCGTAAGATCTTATGTTTGTCTATCGGTAAGGAGTAAACATATTTGTTAGTATCAGATTAAGGAACATACCTTTACTCTGTTTGCATCTAACCAAATCATATATATCCCCTGCAATGGTCATGAGATATAGAATAACTAACATTGTCACTACAATAAAGCAACTAATTTTAATCACTTTTAGCACTGTTAACATATTTAAGGATGTGATTCCCTTATAAACTTGCATGAAGAAAGTTATGGTGGCTAATTGCTTCGTAAAAATGTGAAGAAATTGATTACAACTTTTCACTTAAAAAATAGTCCAAATTGGTTAAATTTGCTATCTATAAGTTCTAAATCTTTATGCTTTTAGTGAGGACAACTTCTTTCTTTTCTTCTTTTCGGCACTTATAAGCTTGTAATATACTGAAAAACTTCTTTGTGTAACATGGAATTATTAATTTGACGTGTTACTATTGCAGAAATATAACATTTGATTTACCGCTAATAAAGAAGGGACTGGTATTATGAAATAAAGCAATACTTTTTCCCTTGGGAAAAGTAAGATATCAAGGCACACCATAGCAGTCACTGCACCACTTGCTCCCTGAATTAACAAAACAGGAATTAAAAACATATACTAAGGAGGTGTTCTAAACAAGAATGTCATGTAATATATATGAAAAGTTTTGATTGACATGAGAATGATAATGTACCACTGCTATACGTTTTGTAGGGTGAGGCTTTGAGCCCTCTGATGATGGTGCTGGCTCAGATGCTCGATAACTACAATCAACCAAGTAGGCGAACGCACCACCTAATGCGCCAGCTATGTACAACCTCAGCAGACTTCCAGGCGTAATTATTCGTCCAAGCTGTCGAATGAAGTATCAAAAAGCACACACTTTATTTTTGATGTTTTCATTGGTTGCAAAGAAAAGAAAAAAAACATTGATTATTCGACTTCACTGAGTTGAGCTTTAAAGATGGTATAACATAATTCTTAGTTTTCATTGTTATTCTTTTACCACGAAACATCTTTGCCAAACGTTATACACTTATACATGCATACTCGTTTCTAATAAATTCACGTAATTAAAGCAAAATTCATCTAGCTTATGCGTATTAACCTCATAACAATACCAATCACAACTACTATACTAGCAACGATATATTGACAATGCTGTTACGCGATTTCTAAATTAAAGCATGTTAACTTACACTCTTGCCAAAGCTGTAAAGCCCCACCATGTTTGCGACCATATGTAACAAGCTAACATGACTGAATGCGTAAGTTATCAGAGTATGGTACCTCCCACTTTTAATGTTATCATATTGTATCTGCATAAGTGATATCAAATTGATATGTAAATTGGAAACAATGATGTCAAGTCAGAGAAAT
>LBNU01011675.1:330634-346619 GCA_014162995.1 Artemisia annua | reverse complement strand
AAAAAAAAAAAAAAAAAAAAAAAAAAAAAAAAAAAAAAAAAAAAAAAAAAAAAAAAAAAAAAAAAAGGAAAAAAGAAAAAAAATCTAAGACAAACAATATGTTGACTTTTATGTATAAAACATACCGGACATGAAGCCGCCATTGTGAATAAGATGTGTGCAAGTCAAACAAATTGTCCCTAACCCGACAAAACCACAATAACCCCACAAAACCCCACAAAGAACAAACCAACATGGGTTGCAAGCCCCACACTCTTGGAGACGCCACAAAACCACAAAATACAATATCTTCCTATTATTTTGTCTCAAAGCTTTGGATCGGTTTAAAGAGGGGAGGAAGATAATGAATTGAAAGTGAATTGAATGTGGGATTGTTGAATTGAATTTTGTTTTTGAATCATGTTAATTGATTTTAATTGAATGCCATTAATTGAATGCGATTCAAGAGAGGGTCTCAACGAGGAGTTCTGGGCGAGCCCCTGTGCGAGGCCCTGGGCGAGGAGATGTGTGCAAATCCTACGCAAGGAGGTGTGAGCGAGGAGTGAGCGAGTATGAGGTATTAAGGCATTCAATTAATCCTACGCGAGGAGGTTTGGGGCTGGGCGACATTGAATGCGAGGCTAGGGCAGAGGTATTAACACTTTCAAGGGGGGCTAGTTATACTTGGTCTTTGAGTATACAAAAGTATTGTTATTTCTTTTAAAAATCACAAGCGTGTGAATTGAAGTTATGGGCGAGCCCCTATGGTTCTGGGCGAGCCCGTGTGCGAGGCCCTATGTGAATTGAAGTTATGGGCGAGCCCTGTGCGAGGCCCTGGGCGAGCCCCTATGGGTCTGGGTGTGCGAGGCCCTATGCGAGGTTAGAGGCGAGGCACTAGGATTGAACAAATGAAAATGTGGCGTTGAATATGCAATACCATTTGAATGGTTCGATTATTTATACTACTAGTTATCATATATCCAAATATTTTAATTGGAACATAAAAGTATCCATGCAAATTAAACAAAGAGTTGAAACTTTTTGTCTTCGGCTTTGCTTATAAGAGTTAAAAATTCATGTTCTAAAGCAAAAGAGTTAAAAATGGGGCATTTACAGAAAAAGGGGGTTGGGATTTGGGTGTGGTGATGAAGTCTTTTATTGGTGGTGCACAAACAAAACAAAAAAAATACCAACGGATTACATAAGTGGTCCAACAAGTCCCAAGCGAGGTGTACTAGCGAGGCCTTAGGCGAGTTTCTATTGCTTTTAAGTGTCCCTTGATAGTGACATAGTTGAGAGTGACATATAGTGGTTATTCTCGTAAAATAAGTAAAAACGGTTCATTCTTGTAAAACATACTCTAAAAGAGTTCGGTTTCGTAATTGGGTTAAAAGAAAACTTGGTTTTAACTGTGGTAAAGCTTGTGTTCTAGTCTTCTTTAGTTCTTTTATATGTCTTCTATAAGGTCTTCTTTTATATGTGTTACCGACTACCGAGTTTCCAAGTAATTATTATCATAGTTATCCATCTGTTCATAAAATCTTTGTGTCCTCTCCTCCAGTTCGAGGATAATAACTAGTCATGTCGCAAATCCATTAATCCCCAACATGTGACAGCTTCTTATAGATACAAAATGAGCCAGTTAGGAGGCATACAACGATGATAAACGTCACAAAAGAAATCATGAAGCTCAGAATTTCTGTGAACAACAATCAGGAGCTATCAACAAGGTCAAAAAGAAAGTTAATCCTAACTACTTTTAAGCTTAACCCAAGCTTAACGCGCATACTGATCACATTTTTCCAGTCCTCAATACACGATCAAGCGATTAAACAGTTCCCAGTATGACAAAATTGAGGCCAAAAGTGCCAAAGTGATAAGTCCGGGTTCGCGAGGAATGCCAGCCCGAGATCGTCTTCGTGCAAAAGATGGGTCACTTAAGAACGGATTAAGGAGGGAAAAATTGTCAATTAATACGTGAAACAAATATAAAGACCTAAACAACAAATTAAACTTGGAGATCACATACCAGAGAAGGTTTTCAAAAACTTGATCCTTGCATAAACAACGTGAGATTGGACAATGGTTTCTTTGTGTAAAACATGCATGGACAAATTACAACACGTAAAATTTCTTATTAAGCTCTAAAAATTCCTGTAGGACTGTAGGTCTTTAGTTGTTGAATCTGGATGGAGTCTGTTGATGTTGTTCAACTTAGGTCCTATGCTAACAAATTTTTCGAGATTTATGCAATGGATCGGATCATATATCGAAACCAAGTTTGAACTGGTCATATTCAAGCTTTTCCACAGCATTTTCAAGCTTATTTATTCTAATAACGTGTGTCAATTAACCAACCTCTTTCACGAAATTTAGGTGATGACTTTTAGATAAGGTTTGTCTTCATTTTAAGTGGCCCAGATTTATTTGCTTTTGATACAACGTTGGAGAAGTGATGTCATGTCACTATTGTTTCTCTCTGTTCCGTGCACTATATATAGTTATGATTATAATTATAATTTAAGCGGCCCAGATTTATTTGCCTTTGATACAACGTTGGAGAAGTGATGATGCCTTGTCACTATTGTTTCTCTCTGTTCCGTGCACAATATATAGTTACAATTATAATTTAAGTCGCCCAGATTTATTTGCCTTTGATCCAACGTTGGAGAAGTGATGCCATGTCACTATTGTTTCTCTTTGTTCCGTGCACAATATATAGTTATAATTCCGTGCACAATATATAGTTATAATTAATTATTTGGGTTTATATATGCGCACTGATATTTGATGCATGAATTATAATTAAATTATCATACGAAAATGGGACATCTGATAAATTCTACTTATGTTAACGGAGAGAAAACCGGATATGGAAAAATATTGATGTCTGATGTGATTGTGACGAGAAAGAGGAACTTATTCAGGGATCGTGCATGGAAAATCAACGATGTCAATATGGCTCTTTGGTTCTTGACCATTCATTTGTTGACATTGTTTGCACCATTTACGTTTACTTGGGGAGCTTTTTGGGCAGCATTTTGTGCCTATGTGCTGTGCGGGATGCTAGGTATAACTCTTTCTTATCATCGAAATCTAGCACATCGTAGTCTCACGCTACCCAAATGGCTCGAATACACATTTGCTTATTTTGGGGTTCAAGCTGTTCAGGTATTATTAATTTATTATGTCTGTTCTTTATAAAATATATGCATGTCTCTTTTTTGCACATCAAGTTTTATAATCATACTTGTATAGTCTTTTTTGGCTTCAGAATATTGTACCAAGTTTTGAAGTTTTCCCAATATCATACTTATTGGTGATGTGTACCATCTAAGCTGTGTCATAACGTTTTCTTTTTTGTTAACATAGAGGGACCCGATATCTTGGGTGAGCACGCATCGATACCATCATNAGTTGTATCGTCTTTTTTGGCTTCAGAATATTGTACCAAGTTTTGAAGTTTTCCTAATATCATACTTATTGGTGATGTGTACCATCTAAGCTGTGTCATAACGTTTTCTTTTTTGTTAACATAGAGGGACCCGATATCTTGGGTGAGCACGCATCGATACCATCATCAATTTGTTGATGCTGACAAAGATCCACACTCTCCTATCTACGGATTTTGGTTTAGTCATATGGGTTGGATCTTTGATCATAGCTTTAGTTTGGAAAAGGTAACATATTTATACTTCTTTCCTTTCTATATGTTTAAGTATACTACGCAATATTTCATTCGTTATATAAAGATCGATCGACAAGCTAAGGTAACTAGTTAAAATGTGTACAATTATTTGCAGTATCCAGAACGTAAAAATGTTGAAGACCTAAAGACCCAAGTGTTTTATAGATTTATTAATAGAACCTACTCTTTTCATATATTTGGGTTTGCGGCCATTGTGTATGCTCTCGGTGGATTTCCATACCTCGTATGGGTTATGGTATGACTTCTAATTATGATGTCTTACGATTAAATTATTTAAAATTAATATATATGTTATGCGAGTGTCGTTTCTAATTTGGGATTGTTGCATGTACTTTCAGGGTGTGAGACTCGCATGTGTTTATCACTTCACATTTCTTGTGAACTCAGCGTGCCATATATGGGGAAGTAAAGTCTGGAACACCAATGATCTCTCCAAGAACAATATGTAAGTCTCTCGAAAGGAATTTTATAAATGAGTATCGGACAATTTTTAAATCAAATCAACAAAAGTTCTTAGAATCTCAATTTAAGAACAGATTACAAACCCTCAAACAACCAAGACCACAAGTTCTTATCTTAATCAAAATCATCAAATCAAACCAAATCCACCACTACTATTACAATAACCAGAAAACTGAATGAATCAAAGAGTGATGCAAGATCAAATTTGGAGAGAAGATTATGAGAGATGTGTATATGTAGAGAGAGAAACTGAAAACTGCAAATGAGTTGTGATAAATTTTAGGGTTGACCTAAGCTTATATACTCCAACTTAATAATCTTTAGCATCTTGACAAAAATAGCCCTTCAACAGTCTTTAAACTGCTAAACTAATCCCAACTTGAAATAATTTAGTAAACTGCAAATACAACATTGACGCAATAAGTCCCTCAAATTATGTAACCAAAATAAGATTATCATTCAACACCCTCCCTTAATCTTATTATGGAAAAAGTTAATAAGCTAAAGCTTAGAACACAGTATGTTATGCTGTTTTGTATCTAATCCTTTTGTTAGAACATCTGCTATTTGATCAGCAGTGTCTATCTTGACAGTTTCTATAACACCAGAAATAATTTTTTCGCTTATAAAATGTCAGTTAATGTCTAAGTGTTTTGTTCTTTCATGAAAAATAGGATTTGTAGCAATATTGATTGCTGAATTATTGTCACAAAACACTTTGACTGATAAAAGATCTTAACATTTCAAATCTTACAAAATTTTCAAAACCAATATAATCTCAGATGTAATAGAAGCAAGAGCTCTATAATCTGCTTATGATAAAGATTTTGAAATAGTGCCATGTTTTTTACTTTTCCAAGAGACTATGATCCATACAAATAATCTGTAACAGACCTTCTAGTAGCAACACACGTTGCCCAGTCTGCATCCGAGTATGCTTTCAACTCAATACTTAATGCAACATTCTTAAAAACTTTTAAACCCTTATCTGGAGATCCTTTTAGATACCTAATCACCTTAAGAGCAATATCCAGATGTGATTTCAAAGGACTATGCATTAACTAACTTAAACAAGAAACTGTATATGCAATGTCAAGTCTGGCAGTGGTTAAGCAAATAAGTTTACCAATCAACTTTTAGTATTCAGTTATATTTCTTAACTTTGGATCATTATCAGTTGGCTTAAAATTAATAGCAATGTTAGGGTGCAAAAGAACAAAAGGAGGTTTATCAGCAAGCTGACCAAACTCATAAATAAGATCAAGGCAGTACCTCCTTTAAGTTAACATAAGCTGTTATTAGTTTCTAATACTTCTATGCCAAGAAAATATTTCGGTTTTCCAAGATCTTTAATCAAAAATTTTGGTTTTCAGAATCCGCTTAACTTTTCAATCTCAGAAAGACTATTTCCAATAATAATAATTGATCTACATAAACAAGTAATGCAATAAACACATTATCACTAGACTTAGTAAACAAAGAGTAGTCACTTTTATTTTGCACAAATCCATTTTCAAAGTAAAGTCAACTTAGCATACATTGACTAGGTGCCTGTTTTAACCCATACAGAGACTTATTTAATTCGTAGACTCTTTTCTCATTAGCATCAAAATAACCAAGTGGTAAAGACATGTAAATAGTCTCATTTAAATTACCTTGGAGAAAAGCATTATTACTTTGATCTAAAGTCCAATTATTCTGCATAGCTAAGTTAATTAAGCATCTAACAGTCACAATTTTTACAACAGGAGAAAAGGTTTCATCAAAATCAACTCCTTCCCTTTGATTGTAAACTTTAGCCACTAACCTAGCTTTAACCATTTCAATTTCCCCAGTAGATTTATATTTGATCTTACAACCTATTTACAACCAATTGCTTTTCTCCTAACAGGGAGATAAGCTAATTCCCAAGTATTATTCCTATAAAAAGAATCCATTTAAGCATTCATAGCTTCATTCCAGTGCTTGTGTTTGGAAGCTTTCAACAAAGGTTTTGGTTCAACAACTTTGTTGAAAATAGAAGCAAAACAAAAGTTATCCTTAGATAAATTTTAGTAATTAACATACTTTTCGAACCATATTTTACTTTAAAGTCAACAACAAAATCATTAAAATTTCTTGGAAAAATAGAAGTTCTTAAAGACCTTCTGACAGTTTGTGGTTAATTAATAGGATCTTGATGAACCTCTACCTGAGGATGAATCAGAGATTCATCACCCTCAAAATTATTATTATGTCCTTCGGATGCTGTAGACGTCTCACTTTCACTGGCAGATGTATCAGATACCTGAGAGTGCCCACCATCACCCTTATTTTAGGTATCCAAAGTACTACCTAGATGAGGAGGAGGACTGCCATGCTTGTTATAGATGGTAGTCCTTCTCTTTTCATATTGGGCATTTCAGGAAGATCATCAAGAATATCATCATTTAAAAAAATTCAAATGGTTTAAGTCTTCAACATATTGATCACTATTTTTATTTAAATCAAGTTTAAAAGGAAAAATATCCTTAAAAAAATTTACATATCTAGAAAAGACAATCTGTTTGTTATCAAGATTTAACAATTATAACCCTTTTTGAAATTTGAATAGCAATCAGAATACATTTTTCAGATCTACTTCCAAACTTATCATGATTATTCTAAATGGTAGCATATGCAAGATATCCAAAAGACCTTAAATGTGTGAGAGAATGTGGTCTATTATACACAAGGTCATAAGGAGATTTCCTATTCAGCACAGAGGCTGGTAATCTATTAATCAAATAGGTAGCAGTTAGAATGCATTTAGTGCACATGTTTATAGGAATACCTCCCTGAAACAGAAGGGATCTATCAACATTGAGTACATGCTTATGTTTCCTCTCAGCAATAACATTTTTTTGAGGGGTATAACTACATGAAGTTTGATGCACAATACCATTAAGTTCACAAAATTCAGTAAACCTTTGATTAAAATGTTTTATTCCATTGTCCTTCGTAAAGATTTTAACCTGTTTTTTAAACTAATTTAGATTATAAAAAAACCAGAACATAATCAAAGACCTCAGTTTTATATTTTAGAAGATAGACCCAATAGCTCTAGAAAAATCATCAGCACAGTAAGAGAGTACTTGAACCCATCTCTGCTATTAACCTTGTATGGACCCTAAAAATCAAGTTGAACAAATTCACCCAATTTAGTGGATACATGATTACTAAAAGGGAATGGTTCCTTAGTCTGTTTAGCTTTTTGACAAATATCATAGATAATTTGTAATTTATTGTTTTTAAATTGCAAATTTTGTTTTAGGATATTGAGAACTTGGTCTGCAGGGTAATCAAGCCTGCAATGCCAAGTATATTAGATTAAAAAGCAGACATTATTAATAGATGAACTTTTAAGTTCTTTACCTTGGTTTCCGTCAAAGTAGTATAAACCACCTGATTACCTACTAGTACCCAAGATTTTCCCTGCCCTCAAATCGTGATTTAAGATGTAACACTTAACCTAATCAAATGCAATGATCAATTTACTATCCCTAGCAACTTTATGCACATGCATCAAGGTCACATAGCATTCAGGCATAACCAACATATCAAACAAGGTTAAGTAATTAAAGGCATATTTCCAATTTTAGTGATAAATGCTTTAGTCCCATTAGGATGAGAAACCTTAATTTTCAAATGTGAAATATCTATAACATTGACTAAAAAATTATCAGTGTATGTCATATGTTGGTTTGTCTCAGAACCTGTTATCAACCCATTTGTAACAAGATTGGAATGTATCATACTGTTTGAACAAAAATATATGTCAAGTTTGCATTAAAATCACTCGAGTTATAAAAGGTACGTGCCATATTGGCATATACACCTTTTCCATTAACAGAATTATCCTTGATAAGAGATATAAGTGTAGATAAATGTTCATCTATAAAACCAGAAGAAGAACTGGATACAACAAAGTAATTATTAGAAATATTTTTCCTTTAAAATTGTGTCCAGACTTCTTTTTTCAAAAATCATCGGTGTATCCAATCAATTTAAAACATATGTCAACAGGATGAACATTAAACCCACGATTCTTACAAGCCAGAGCTGGACCCCCATATGGTCTTCTATTATTATTATCATTAGGTATGAATGTGGCAGGTGGTCTAGGTACATTCCCAGAGGTTTGATCCTTTTGAAAATTACCTTTATTAGGCACATTAGATGAAATAGCAGAAGTTTGAGACCTCTGAGACGTCCGAGAACTATTGCTGGTAGCACTAATCCTGTAAGATTCCTCACTAGAGATGATAGCATAGGCACTCTTGACATCTAGAAGAGGGTCTTTAGATAAAATATTACTTCTAAATTGCATATAAGTTTCATCAAGACCCTAAAAAACTCCATTAAATTCATTAACTAATTATGTTTTTTAAAGTCCTCTTCAGCCTGACCAGTATATCTAGGTAATTGAACTAAAGCTTCAAATAGTTTCCATAATGCATTCAGTTTATAATTGTAATCAGCAATAAATGAAACATTTTGGCACAATGAATTGATTTTATGATGCAAATTAAAAGTCATTGGCTCATCAACTTTGTCATAAGTTTCTTTTAATTCTTACCAAACATGAGAAGCTCTTTTTGAAAAAATTTGACCAAGACAAAGCTCCTCAGAAATATAGTTCAAAATCCACCCTAAAACAATAGCATGGACTATATCCTATTGTTTACCTAAAAGATCATCAGTATTTGATCTTCTACATGTTCTATCAACAAAACCAAATTTTATTCTTTCCTTCTAAAGCAAGTTGCATAGCACATGACCAAACACTATAATTTTCAGTTTCTTTGAGTTTAATAGAAACAACAGTTAAAGATGCAGAGTCATTAGGATGTAAATGTAAAGGGTGATTAAAATCCAATCTGCTTAAAGCAACATTTTCATCCTTAGAACCATGTTCCGAACCTTCAAGATTATCATAAAATTCATGTTCAATCATATTTAAAGACAGAAATGAAAACAAACAGATAACAACAAAGAAACACAATAAAAAGAAAAAGTCAATATAGTGTTCTCTAACTTCCTTACCACTATAATGGTAGGTCAAGAGCAGCGATTGACTTATTTAAAAAATGCAACAAATAAATCTTCTGAACACCAAAACGCAAATAACCGTCGATCAATAAACCAGAATTTCTACAAAAGCAATAGCAGAAAAGTAAAGAAATGTGTGAGAGGAGTTACAGTGCATGCAAATAGCAATAGCAGCGGAACCAACTCACTATATCCTTGATACACATAGTCAAGGAGTATAGTAAACACCATCGTATCCAATTTAATCAGATCCAAATCACAACTAACCCGCAAATTTTCAAAATTAGGCGTTTTCACCAACATCTCTTCAAGAACCAAAAATAACCCCAAATCTATCAATTAAAATACCTTAATCGATCACAATAAGTCTTTAAGAGTAAAAGTCCAAAGTACTCGAACCCTAATTTTTCAAAAATTAGGCATTTTCAAAAAATCTTTTGAATCTGATTAATTAAACCACAGATTTATCAGTTAACAAAAGTTAATTGATAGGAACCACAACAATTTACCCAAAAATTTTAAGAAAACCTAAATTTATTTAAAAAAGTAAAAATAATAAAAATAATAAAAATAAAAAAGCCTGATATTAAGCTAGGTTTTAATCTTGCTTTAAGACCATGAATAATTTTTAAATCAAATTAATAAAAGCTCTTGAATCTCAATTCAAGAACATATTATAAAACCTTAAACAACCAAGATCATAAGTTTTGATATTAATCAGAATCACCAAATCAAACCAAATCTGCCATTGCTATTCAGGTCTGGATCTATTATCAAATTGATAATAGTTCGATTACAATAACTAGAAAAATGAATGAATCAAAGAGTGATACAAGATCAAATTTTGAGAGAAGATTGAGAGAGAGATGTATATGTGAGAGAGAGAAACGGAAAACGACAGATGAGTTATGACAACTATTAGGGTTGATCTAAGCTTATATACTCCAACTTAATAATCTTTAGTATCTTGACAAAAACAGTCCTTAACAATCTTTAAGCTTCTAAACTCATCCCAACTTGAAATAGTAGAGTAAACTGCAAATACAACATTGACACGATAAGTCCTTCAAGTTATGTAACTAGAATAAGTATTATTTCTACAAATATATACTTTTGTGTACTAATAGAAAACTTAAAACTTATGTTGCGATATTTATGATATTATGAACTGAGATATATATGGTACAAAAATATAAACCGAAGAAAAAAAAATTATTCAAAATTTATGCAGGTGGGTAGCATTGCTTACTTTTGGAGAAGGATGGCATAACAATCATCATGCATTTGAGTATTCAGCTAGACTTGGGTTAGAATGGTGGCAGTTTGATCCTTGTTGGACTTTTATACAAGTTCTTAAAGCACTCGGTTTAGCCACCAATGTTAAGGAGCCCAAAAAGGCTCACAAAATAAAGAAAACTTATGCTTCTGTCAACAAAATCAAGTAATTTGTCTACTTTAGTGTTACCATATCCAATGTCATTCGACTATAGACTCATGTATAACTAATTATAAAAATTAAAGAGTCACTTGCCTTAAGAGTGACTTATGATGTGTAATGTAATATTATTTATGTCTCGCTNATAATGCATAAAAACGTTATTTATATTTTTCGATATCTCTATGTTTTGACGATCACAAAATGTAAAAACATTAAACGCAATGTTAATACGAAAACAAGTTCTTAAGTAAGTTTATATCATCTCATCCAACATAATCACTCAAGGTATGAATAAACAAGTGACTAATACATTTTATGATCAAAGGGATGTTTATTTAAATATTACAAAGTTTATAAAATTAAATAAACTTATTATATATTTTTGAAAAACATTTTTGGTAATAAAAGAAAATGTTTTATTCATAATAAATATATGAATTCAAATTTTTAACCAAAATCAGTTAGTTTTTCACCAAATAAACTTTCCCCAGAAAAAGACAAGAAAACTGCCCGTTTCAGGAGGGTGGCCCCCTTAATTTTAAGGGGGCCGGCCACCATTTAAGGGGGCCGGCACACTCCTCTTGTCAGAAACTTTTGCCTATAAATACCCTCTCAAACCTGGTATTTTTCCCCACCTTTTGCACTAAAATTTTCAGATCCAATCCTCTCTAAACATCCTTCTAAACCCTTTGATCATAAGATTATTAATCCTTGTTTCAAGTGATTTAATCCTTCCTCATCCTACCTCATCCAAAGTGCAAGAGAAGAATACTCCTTCAACCTCAAGTTTAAGAAGTATTGTAGATTTGTGAATATAGTTTTGTAGTTGTATATATTATTTGTAAAGAGTAGATTTAGGTGTGATAGTTGTGAAGTAGGAGTAGTGTTGTGAAGAAGAAGTAGTGGTGTGAAGATCTAGAGCTAAGTAGTGAAGAAGTTGTGTAGTGAAGAAGTAGTGAAGAAGTTGTGGTGTGTTGTGAGATTGGTTCTAGCTACAATTAGAACCCCACATTTAGCTTAGTGTCGTTAATTGGTGTAAGCAAAAGTTGTGTAAGGTTTTCTCTGCCATAAGGGAGCTTGTTGACATAGTGAAGAAAACTCTCGAGTAGGTGACTCGGGGAGTGGAGTAGGGCAAGGAAGGTGTCCTAGTAGCCGAACCACTATAAATCCTTTGTCTCGCGGTTAGATCTTTCCATCTCTAACTTATTACTTAGTTTACTTACTTACATCTCATATAGCTATAATTGTTTATATTATGCATGTGTTGATTTACATACTTAGCTTACATCATTATTATTTTTCATACCTTGATATAGTTGTTCATATTGTTCAAGACTTGAGTTCACATAAGATCGAATCAAAGTTTTAAGAGTAAACGAGGTTTTAAAACAAAACTAGGTTTTCATAACAAACCTAAAGGACACACATATACTATATCATATAGTTGTTTTTATCCTTAACTCTAATCAAAGGCTTTTCAAACAAACAATTGAATAAACTCGAATCAATTTATTGAAACCAAGTTTTTGTATAAATTAAAAAGACGTAAAACTATTCAACCCCCCCCCCTTCTAGTTTTTCACAATTGGTATCAGAGCCACGTCAAACAAGATTTTTAAAATAAATTATATTTTAAAACTTGAATCGATCTATGGAATCGGAAAATATTTAGAAGGGCAATCTATGCAAAGACCACCACTACTTGAAAGTGATGGTTTTCTTTATTGGAAAAATAGATTCGAAATTTATGTGAAATCAAAAGATCTTGATCTTTGGCATGTCATTACCTTTGGTGATTTTCCCCCTATTCAATATAATTTTGAAACTAAAAAGGATGAAATTCTATCCTTTGAAAAACAAAATGATGATTTGAAAAAGAAACTAGCAAAAAATAATGAGGCTAAAATGGTTACTTATAATGCGTTACCACGCAAAGAATATGAAATAATTTTTATGTGTAAAACCACAAAAGAAATTTGGGATTCTTTATTAATCACTCACCAAGGTAATAGTCAAGTCAAAGATAATAAAATAGATCTTCTTGTTCAACAATATGAACAATTTATGATTCCGGAAGAGGAATCAATAAATAATGCATTTGCTAGGTTTAACACTATCATCACAAGTTTAAAAGCACTTGATGAGAATTTTTCTAGTAAGAATTTTGTTAGGAAATTTCTTAGGGCTCTTCATCTAAAATGGCGAGCTAAAGTTACGGCGATTGAAAAATCGAAGAACTTGTCAACTCTTCAACTTGACGAGTTGATCTGCAACTTGAAAGTCTACGAAGCAATAATAACCACATAAGTCCATCAAGTATCACAAAATTACCATTTTAGTCCCTTAACATTAATTTAGGCCAAATATATGTATTTACATAATTAATCCCTCAAGTTTCCAAACTAACAAAATAATCATTATCAATTTCATATTAACACATTAACCCCTCAATTTCCAACATTTACACAATTTATCCTACACATCAAAATATACACGAATCACCCTTAATTTATCATATTTACAAAACAAACCCTTATATTTAATTAATTTTAATTCGAATATATTAGTTAACCCTAATTACAATTTAAATCCCAAACTTACAAAATATGCATCTTTGGTCCTTAAAATTATTTTTCCCATTTATCTACTGTATTTACAAGAGTTACAAAAATAGTCCCATACTTTCATAAATTACAAAACAGCCCCTTAACCTTTTAATTTCAAATCGTTTTTTAATAAAAAAAAATCGAATTCACAAGCCCTAATTTTTCCCAAACCCTAAAATAATTACTATGAAATAATTACATTTATTATGAACCAGAAAAATTATGAAAACCCTAATATTTGGTCAAGAACCCTTTTTCCCCTATTTTTCTTTTTGCCGATTATACATAAATCCACTATAGATGATTTTAAGCCTCAAACAATTCAACCAACAATTTTTACAAGTAGTATATATATCATAGAAGGCCAAAAAAATCAGATCTCAAATTACAAAATTCATTTAGGCCGATTTATCAATTTTGCATGAAATTAGGGTTTTAGTTAGAATTAAATTCGTATGGCCAAATAAACATGCATGGATCGAATTTAACATTTTATACAGATGTAATAGGGTATAGAGAGTGATACAAAAATACCCCAAGTGGTTAGGATCGAATGGATGTGTCCTTGTGAATTTATTCTTCTCGGTAGGGTTTTATCGACACAAAACAATGCACCACTTCGAACCAATGCTTCCAATCGACAAACCCTTATTTTTCTAGGCTTCTAATAATCTCCAAGGACCCAAGAAAATTATTCAAATGCTTCAGAAAATTCGTATGGAGTGGTGGTGATTTTCTTGTGTATGTCGGCTAGGTTTTTAGGGTTTAATTGGTTTTCTTGATTTGGTTTAGCAAAAGAAATGATATGAGGATATATACTTGATATGCTGGCCGAATCATAGGGGATTGCTATCACAAAATTCTGAACTTCCTCCTTTTGAAGAATATTTTGTACATATATACCTTAAATAACTTAATTTAAACATAATTAATTAGGTACAAATTAAATAAATTGGTAGGAAAAGCATTTATGCTATGATGTGTGTACCGGTAGCACTTAGATTCTAGAACTTGCGTTAGGACCATCTCAAACCCACAAGTGAGACTACATTCGTGTAGTTAGATCAACTACATGATAAGAGGCATTAGGATTAACCCCTTGTTTTACACCCGTGTTTTTGTTATAATTACGTTGGCTACATTGGTCAAGTAATTCTCCCACACACTTTGCGTTGTACCCATTTTTGGTACACGATACCCTAGTACACCCCTCAGAGCCTATCTTTTCGTTTCGACCTTTGAGCATCTTACTCAAAGTGAGAATTTGTTACACCCCACTTAAATGTACACCCAAATCGCCTTAGCCTACCTTTTATGCACTCATCTTTAGTGCATTATTGTGACAACATTTGTGTTAAACCCTTTGTTAATTATCTAATTGATTACATGGTTGCTAAGTCGAGTTCTATCTTGTACATATTGTTTGGGAGCGTATTGGGACTCATGGGTAAGAATACTATTTAATGGAGTCATGGGAGGACATGCGATTATTACCGCATATGTGCTAAATATTTTTTTTAAAAAAATTACTCGCAATTTTCGATTATAATCTTCAATTCGAGTCAGATATTATTAGTTATTTGTAGAAAGTATAGTAAAAGTTCGAGTGTAAGGGAGAATCGAGGCCCTATGATGTATTATTTTGGATGGTAGGGCAGAGTGTATGCAAAAAAAAAAAAAAAAAAAAAAAAAAAAAAAAAAAAAAAAAAGTAGAGAAAATACGAGTAGCCATCCGTTTGCTTTTATTGTTTGTTATGTTTTGTATTCTCGTTTTAGATAAGTGAGTCGAGCTCTTGGGCTTGAGCACATGTATTCTGCATGTATTAGATCATGATAATTGAACTTGGCCACGCATAAAATACCTTTATTCCAACAAACGCCGTGTTTATCATATCCTACACCTTAATTACACCTTTGGAGAACGCCTTCTTGATAGTTATCCTCTTAGGTGGCTTACGCCTAGATGGAGCGTTAATTATGCTCTCCCAAGCCTATGGTAATCTATTTGCATGAAGGTAGTTAGTGATTTTATTCATTTCAAATGTCAGTTGTATGATGATACACCGCGAGAGATGAGAGTATCCAAAACACTATTGTGTGAGGTGGCTAGTGTATGATTTCCATGCTTATTATGACTAGGGTCGAGTAACTATTTTGTTGTATTTACTTTTATTAGTGTTAAATGACCCCTAACACTATCATTTGATTGGAATAAAAAGCGCTATTGGCTTGAGGACGAGTAAACCTCAAGTGACAGGGTTTGATAGGTGAAAAGTGTACCACATTTTAGAGTCATTTAAGCCCTAATTCGTGTTAATATGATCAAATATTGCCCTAAATCGTTCCTTTTGTCATTTTAGGTACTTTTGAGAAGAATTCTGGAAAACACATCATTTTGGACGTTTTTGGACCATAAAGTGAAGAAAACGACAAAGTCTCAAAAGAATGCGTGGAAATCCTTCCTGACGGTGTCAGAGTCACAAGGTGACGCCGTCAGCCAACCAAGACAAAGGAGTGGATTCTGACTATACGTGACGGCCCTAAGCAAGAATTGTGATGTTTACACCTGACGGCGTCAGGTGTTAATAATCCTAGGCCGACAGGTGTAATGCTAGAGAGAGCGGCCCAGAGCTAGTTTACAAGTGACGGTGTCAGAAGTAGATCTAGGCCATCCAGAACCCTAATTGGCGGCGAGCTGACGGCGTCAGAGACTATAAACCT
>LBNU01011675.1:292709-324548 GCA_014162995.1 Artemisia annua | reverse complement strand
GTTATAGCATGGAGTGTAGCCGACATCAAGGGGATTGACTCGACCTTTTGCACACATAAAATCCTCATGGAGGAAGATTATAAACCCACCGTGCAACCTCAGAGGAGAGTAAACCCCAACATCAAGGAAGTCGTAAAAAAGGAAGTCATTAAGCTCCTTGATGCAGGGCTAATTTACCCAATCTCAGACAGTCCATGGGTAAGTCCTGTATAGGTTGTGCCAAAAAAGGGAGGAATGACGGTGGTGAAGAACGATAAGGATGAGCTAGTACCTCAGAGAACAGTGACCGGATGGCGTGTGTGCATCGATTATAGGAAGTTGAATGATGCAACCCGAAAGGATCACTTCCCTCTCCCATTCATCGATCAAATGTTGGAAAGGTTAGCAGGACATGAGTACTACTTCTTCCTAGATGGGTTCTCAGGGTATTTCCAAATCCCTATCGCTCCTGAGGACCAAGAAAAGACCACGTTTACATGCCCTTATGGCACCTTTGCCTACAAGCGAATGCCCTTTGGACTATGTAACGCTCCCGCCACTTTCCAGTGCTGCATGACAGCAATCTTCCATGAATTAATGGAAGACAGCATGGAGGTTTTCATGGATGATTTCTCAGTCTTTAGAGACTCTTTTGATCGCTGTCTTGCTAACCTTGAGAAAATGCTCAAACGTTGTGAGGAGACTAACTTGGTGCTAAACCGGGTAAAATGCCATTTTATGGTAAAATAAGGGATCGTGCTAGGGCACAAAATTTCAGGAAGTGGAATTGAAGTGGACTGGGCAAAAATCGAGGCTATATCCAAACTTCCCTATCCAACCAGCGTCAAGGCAATCCGTAGCTTCTTGGGTCATGCTGGCTTCTATAGGAGATTCATCAAAGATTTCTCAAAGATAGCTAGACCACTGACTCAGTTGCTTGTAAAGGACGCCCCATTCGACTTCTCTCAAGAGTGCAAGGATGCGTTCGATCGATTAAAGCAGGATCTCACACAAGCTTTAATTATGGTCACCCCTAATTGGGAGTTGCCCTTCGAAATCATGTGCGACGCTAGCGATTATACTGTTGGAGCAGTGTTAGGCCAAAGGCTTAACAAACACTTCCAGCCAATATACTACGCTAGCAAGACTATGAATCCTGCTCAAGAAAATTACACCACGACTGAAAAGGAACTATTGTCCGTGGTATTTGCTTTTGATAAGTTTCGCCAATATCTTGTCCTCTCTAAGACGGTTGTCTTTACGGATCATTCGGCTCTTCGATATCTTTTTACCAAACAGGACGCTAAACCGCGATTAATTCGTTGGATCTTACTATTGCAAGAGTTCGATGTAGAGATTCGTGATAAGAAAGGAGCAGAAAATCTTGCAGCTGATCATCTTTTTCGACTCGAAAACCCCCGTCTTGCTGAGACTGACAAGAGTGAGATTCGGGAATCATTTCCTGAAGAGCAGCTCATGTTAATAAATGATTCTCAACCTTGGTATGCGGATTATGCTAACTACCTGGCAAGCAGAGTTATTCCTGAACATACGAGCAAGTATGAAAAGAAGAGATTCTTCAATCAATTAAAATACTACTTTTGGGACGAACCTTTCTTATTCCGAAGATGCCCGGATCAAGTAATCAGGCGTTGTGTTTCAAAAAATAAGGCTATCAGGATAATGAAAGAATGTCATGCAGGTCCATCTGGAGGGCATCACGGAATGAACACTACTGCGCGAAAGATCTTCGACGCGGGATTCTATTGGCCTACAATATTTCGTGATGTAAAGGTAATGATACAAACTTGTGACGCGTGTCAAAGAGCTGGGAATATCTCTAGGAGAGATGAAGCCCCTCAGAATTATATACAAGTTTGCGAGGTTTTCGATGTTTGGGGTATTGATTTCATGGGACCCTTTCCATCTTCAGGAGGGAATGAATATATCTTAGTGGCCATTGATTATGTTTCAAAATGGGTGGAAGCACAAGCCCTTAGGACTAACGATGCTAGGGTAGTTATTCATTTCTTAAAAAAATTGTTCGCTATGTTCGGAATTCCGAAAGCTCTTATTAGTGACAGAGGAACCCAATTTTGCAACTCGCAAATAGAAAAGGTCATGAAAAGATATGGAGTCTCTCACCGATTCTCCACCGCTTATCATCCTCAAACCAACGGTCAAGTCGAAAATACTAATAGGGCCATAAAGAGGATATTAGAGAAAACGGTCAACCAAAACAGAAAAGATTGGTCTTTTAAGCTCGATAAAGCCTTGTGGGCATTCCGAACTGCTTATAAGACACCAATCGGGACAACCCCGTTCTGTATGGTATATGGCAAGGCATGTCACCTTCCAGTAGAACTGGAACACAAGGCATATTGGGCACTTAAGGCTTGTAATTTGGATTATACGGTTGCGGGAACAAATAGATTCTTACAATTCCAAGAGCTCGATGAATTGAGATTAGAGGCCTATGAATCTTCCATTACATACAAAGAAAGGGCAAAAAGATGGCATGACCAACAGATTAAGAAACCCAAGGAATTTTGAGAAGGAGACAAGGTCCTATTATATAATTCTCGCTTAAGGCTATTTCCTGGAAAACTTAAATCTAGATGGTATGGACCTTTTACTGTAAGGAGCTCCTCTAAAACCGGAGCCGTTGTGTTGGTTGATGACGAGGATAGGGAATTCACTGTGAATATACAACGAGTCAAACATTATCAAGAGAGTGGTAANAAGATGGCATGACCAACAGATTAAGAAACCCAAGGAATTTTGAGAAGGAGACAAGGTCCTATTATATAATTCTCGCTTAAGGCTATTTCCTGGAAAACTTAAATCTAGATGGTATGGACCTTTTACTGTAAGGAGCTCCTCTAAAACCGGAGCCGTTGTGTTGGTTGATGACGAGGATAGGGAATTCACTGTGAATATACAACGAGTCAAACATTATCAAGAGAGTGGTAATGAAATGATCAATGAGGAAGACATAACTTTTGATGATGAAGTCACGTAATAGGGTGACTTTGAGTCTAGCTACAAGACTCGTTAATAAAGAAAAGTGCTTCTTGGTAGGCAACCCAAGCTTTGTGTTTATTTGTTTGTTTGTTTGATTTTATTTGTTTTCGTATGTATGTTATTTTTCTTGTTATTGATTCATGCTTCAAAAAAATTAACTTGTGAAAATGCTTTATTTTGTTTTTAACTTCGTCTTAACCACATATAAAGGTATTTTGCAAAAGATAAGTGTAAGGGAAATCTAAATCGGTTTATAAGAACGAATGAACATGAATCATAACAATGTAAATTAACATGCATATTCATATTTGTTTGAGTCAAATGCTTGTGTCGAATCATAATGATGTTTTTGCAGGAATTCCAGGAAGTAAGGTATAGCTTTTCCAAAATTTTTCCGGAAACTTAACATGAGAATTCCGTCAGATCATTTCTGACGGCGTCAGGCCTTACAACCTGACGGCGTCAGGCAGTAATTTTCTAAAATTTTTGAAAGTTTTGTTTTTCTTCCGGAATCATAAAAAGTTTTGTCAATTCTCTAACTTATAATCTCCAGGAATTCTGCAAAAACATTCATTCCACAAGCATTATATCCTATTATAGATTATACCGCCGATTTTACGCGAGGTCGCCTTTATTGTTTTTCAGGTTAACAGGTTATTTTGGACAAGGAGATGGTTTATATTTCGGAAGGGAAGCTTTGAGCGTTCATCTTTCTTGGAAGAAGATCTAACCATGTTACCACACTATCCACACCAAACGAATCAGGGGAGTATTTGTTTCATTCTTTCATTTTCATTACTTTTACATCTTTTATGTGAACATTGGGGACAATGTTCGGTTTAAGTGTAAGGGGGGGTAAATGAAGACACCTTAGAGAATGCAATTGCGCTTGATTTTGGTTTTTTTGATAGTAAATTTGTAATAAAACCGAGAGAAATATTTGTTAGGGCAATTTTAGCGCCAATTTAAAATTTTTTACAACATTTAGAAGTGAAACTTTGGTCCTAATAAGCGTCTCATGGATAGGAAATTATATGACTAGCACAAAAAACCGTACCACTAAAAAATTTTTCACCCCAAATATGTGAGGTTCACCCCTAGAATTGGTAGGAAAAGCATTTATGCTATGATGTGTGTACCGGTAGCACTTAGATTCTAGAACTTGCGTTAGGACCATCTCAAATCCACAAGTGAGACTACATTCATGTAGTTAGATCTACTACATGATAAGAGGCATTAGGATTAACCCCTTGTTTTACACCCGTGTTTTTGTTATAATTACGTTGGCTACATTGGTCAAGTAATTCTCCCACACACTTTGCGTTGTACCCATTTTTGGTACACGATACCCTAGTACACCCCTCAGAGCCTATCTTTTCGTTTCGACCTTTGAGCATCTTACTCAAAGTGAGAATTTGTTACACCCCACTTAAATGTACACCCAAATCGCCTTAGCCTACCCTGTATGCACTCATCTTTAGTGCATTATCGTTACAACATTTGTGTTAAACCCTTTGTTAATTATCTAATTGATTACATGGTTGCTAAGTCGAGTCATATCTTGTACATATTGTTTTGGGACGATTGGGACTCATGGGTAAAGTACTAGTTTAATGGAGTAATGGGGAAGAACATCATTATTACCCCCATATGTGCTAAATATTTTAAAAAGTACTCCAAGTTTTCCGATTATCTTAATTCGAGTCATTAGATTAGTTATTTGTAAAGTATGTAAAAGTTCAAGTGTAAGGGGAGAACCGAGGCCCCTATGATGTATTATTTTGGATGGTAGGGCAAGAGTGTATTAAAAAAAATCGGAAAAATCAAGAAAAATACAAAAAAATAAGAAAAAGAGAAGTAGAAAAAAACATACGGACTACCATCCCATTTCTTTTTATGTTTGTTATTTCATTTTTAGCTTAAGTTGAGTCGAGTCTTGGTTTAGCAACATTGTATAGTACATGTATTTTATCATGATAATTAACTTGCCACCAGTAAAATACCCTTTATTCCAACCAAACCGTGGTTATCATATCCCTACACCTTACATTACAACCCTTTGGAAAGCCCTCTTTGATAGTTTATCTTAGGTGCTTACGCCTAGTGGAGGAGTAATTGATCATCTCCCAAACCTATGGTAATCTACTTGCTATGACAGGTAGTGAGTGATTTTATTCCATTTCAAATGTAGTTGTATAGGTTTATAACACCTGATAGATGAGAGTATCCAAACACTATTTGTGAGGTGCTAGTGTATGATTTCCGTGCTTATTATGATTAGGGTCGAGTAACTATTTGTTGTAATTACTTTTATATTAGTGTTAAATGACCCCTAACTCATATTTTGATTGGAATAAAAGCCTATTTGCTTGAGGACAAGCAAATCTCAAGTGTAAGGGTATTTGATGAGGTGAAAAGTGTACCCGTTTTAGGGGGTCATTTAAGCCCCAATTCGTGTTAATATGATCAAATATTGCCTTAAATCGTTCCTTTTGTCATTTTAGGTACTTTTGAGAAGAATTCTGGAAAACACCTCATTTTGGACGTTTTTGGAACATAAAGTGAAGAAAACGACAAAGTCTCAAAAGAATGCTGGAAATCCTTCCTGACGGCGTCAGAGTCACAAGGTGACGCCGTTAGCCAACCAAGACAAAGGAGTGGATTCTGACTATACGTGACGCCCTAAGAAGAAAATGTGATGTTTACACCTGACGACGTCAGGTGTTAATAATCTTATGCCGTCAGGTGTTAAGTTAAAGAGAGAAGGCCCAGAGCAAGTTTACAAGTGACGGCGTTAGAAGTAGATCTAGGTCATCAGAGAACCCTAATGGCGGCGAGCTGACGGCGTCAGAGCGTATAATCTGACGCCGTCAGAGTGTATTTTCTATATATACTTTTCTATTTTTCATTCATTAGTGTGCAACTTTTTGGGAACAAACCCTAGACAACTTTGACAGCCTTTTCAAGGGTTTTTCACCCTTGATTCTTCCATATTCAATTAAAGATAAGTCTCCATTCAAATTAATCAATATGTCTATGTGTTGGTTAATTATATCTTATGCTTGTCTTTCAATTAACATGCTAGGCTAGATTTATCTTGTGTTTGCTTAGATCTAATGAAACCTAACTATTGATTATTGGTTGTTGGTGTGTTATTAATTGTATTGGATGATTGTTTATCGATGTTAGGCTTAAGAAAACTGGCTAACCTCCTATACGGTAACTTGCTTGAACGTCTTAAGAAACATGAACCAATGCGTACTAGGTTATTATGGTTGTATTTAATGCATGAGCGAATTCTAATGATCCCATGTTAGGAGCTTCTTAGCCGGCTCGACATAGGAGTGAAGTAGGAGCTTATAGAGTTGGGGAAGTACGTACGCCACCCCACGAATGGTATTAAGGAATACACCCGTCATCCACGCAATTAATACACACTAACCAACCGGTAAAAGATAGTTAGGGAGTAAGGAAATCTAAGTAAACACACTTGTCTCCATATAAGTTTCACAACCACTTAGTTTTAGTTATTTTATTTTATTTTCAATAGTAGTTTTTGGGTTAGTTGGCTAGCAACTAATTCCGCCCAATCCTTCAAACCCGAGATTTTAATTGCTTTCATAAAATTTAAAAAAATACAAAAATAATCTTCCCTCACCCTTAGACCTAATTAGAGTAGCCTTTCATACCTAACGAACACTATTCCCTGTGGAGAACGATCAATCCCCCATACTTACCACTACACTATACTACATCGGTCAGGTACACTGCCTGGTGGGGTTGTAAGCCTCTTGAGATCTCTTGAGAGGTAAAACCTGTTGCGTGGTCGCAATCCCGCGCGTCACCATCTCAAGGCCATTAAAGATTTACTGCGATAATAGCGCAGCCGTGAGCTTCTCGAACAGTAATAGTTCAACTGGAGCTGGTTTATACCTCGATACAAAGTACTTATTCGTACGTGAAAGAGTGGAGGAACAACGTATAGACAAACGTATTTGTACCACATTACTCTTTTGTCATTTTGGCTTAATGAAATCTTATATTTCAGATTAGTATCATTAGTATAATCGATGGGGGTCCCGTGTCAAACACGACACGTCAGGCTGTATCTTTTTGCTTTGGTACTATCATAGAATTATGATTATTCACATAAACTTGTAATTGGCCAATATAATTTTTCAGGTTTATGTATATATGAATAAATGGTCTTACGGCCAAGTGGGAGAATGTTAGAATAATCCCTTTAACTAATGTGGCCTTAACCATTTAGACCCTTAACTATGCCATAGTGACATAATCTACCCTAACTAACATTTGACAGTTATTTGATGAAAATAACTGTCATAACAATAAAACATCGGGCTTTGTGGTTTTCCTGTATCTTGTCACATAACATATTCTCTCATATCAAACACCATTAATTGTGAGAAATCCCTCCATCGGATTGGTGACATCACTACCGGAATCGACTAACCCTAACGCTATGGCTTCATCTTCCAATCCTAATTCTCAGTCGGTTCTATCAAGTAAGTTTACTTTCATGTTCTTGATATATGATTACATGAGATTGATCCTTTATGTGTTTAATTAATTCAACATTGATGCCCGATATTCGCAACTTGCAATGATCAAAGACACAACAACAAGAACTAAATTATAAACTCAGCAAAATGGTTATATCTACTTAAACATTAACAAGATTCTTTTATAAATCAACAAAATTCTCCCGAGCCAGCCTGAGTTATAGATTTGAGCCTCACCAATCATACTAACAACTCAGCAATTTACACAAACATTACGCGATGAACAATTAGATACAACTTGTGTGTATCGCACGAGTTCGTAATGCCTCGTTATAATAAATATAGAGTAGGTTTAGATTTGTAATTTCATAGTTCACATATTTAAAGTGTTTTTTAAAACCTTTTCTCTTTTAAAAGTAAAAGAATTTAATCACTCATGTAAGTATCCTTTATTATTTATTTATTTATTTATTTTTTATTTTTATTTATTTATTTATTTTTTTTTAATTTTTTTTTTTTTTTTTACTTTTTTTTTTTTTTTTTTTTTTTTTTTTTTTTTTTTTTTTTTTTTTTTTTTTTTTTTTTTTTCCCCGTTCTGAAGCTGTTATAAATTGATTCATAATCTGTTATAGTTCTGTTATTAATTTGGATTAAAATTTGGTTTTTTTTTGTATCAAATTATTATTATTATTGCTGTGTTAAATCTTGTTAGTTTCAATTAATTTATGNTTTTTTTTTTTTTTTTTTTTTTTTTATTAATTATTATTATTTGCATATAGAATTGACAAATGTGACTTTTTGGGTGTTTGATTAGACCAAAACATGTATTTTAGTGATGATTTGTTATATTTTGAGTAAGGCTTACCTCTTTTTATGTCTAGGTTAGCTTGATTTGCATCTAGAAATGAAAGGTTAAACCTTTTTGTATTTTTGTGTTGGTGTTTGGCAAATGTTTGAATCTTGATAAAATAGCGGAAAAAAAAAGTGATCTTTTGGTAGTGATTTGTTATAAAGTTTATGTTTTTTTAGCTGAAAATGTTGATCAAGGGGGTGTTTGTTTCGGCTTATATAATTTGGATTTGTGTTTCATAAGCTCACTTTTTGTGGCTTATTTTCAAACTTTTAGGCTTATATAAGCTTTATTATAACATAACAAACTTATATAAGCCAAAAAGATTCAAAATAAGCAACAAAATGTTAGCTTATACAATATAAGCCCAAAACCAAATTAGCCACAAGCCGGCTATATAAGGCGAAACAAACACCCCCAAATACCTAAAATTGATTTATGTTTGTATTTCTTACAATTTAGTTTTTATTTTTTTTATTTTTTTGTAGGTAATAGGTAGATAGAAACTTGAGTTTGCAGTTAGGGTCTTTAATCATATAACGTATATAAGCCGTAGCTACTGAAAATCAAATTAAGGAGGGAGATGGAGGATTCAACGGATCGAATGTCGCAGCTTCCTGAATTTATCAATCATCACATCATGTCATTTCTGGACACTCCTAAAGAGCGTGATCGAATGAGTGTATTGTCTAAAAACTGGTTTGGGATTACGGCTTCTTTCCCCATGTTGGATTTCGATATCCGTAAATTTGAGGGATTCATTTCTTTTGACTCACTCGAAAATGGAAATTTCATAGACAAGTTTTTCAAGTATGTTGAGTATACCACCTCCAGGTTTTGCCAACAAAATGTCAGTGCACACACGTTCAAACTTATTACAAAGCTTACGGATGCTACACAAGTAGATATTGTTCACAAATGCGTTGAATTAATTCTTGACAAAGGCGTGCAGGTGTTGGTCATTGACATAAAGTTTTCATATTTGCCAATGTACCGTGTGTCTAACAAACTCGTATCTGCCTCTTCATTAACATCTTTGACGATACATGGTTGTGAGTTACCTTCATCTATGATGGTTGATACCATCAAGTTCAAGTCTTTGAAGCTGTTGAAACTTAAATATGTCCCTATAGACGAGAAGATGATTATGCATCTGACCACTAGTTGCCCTCTTCTTGAGGAACTCACTCTTAAAATTCGTGGAGGTGATATATCAAGATTATGTGTTTATGGACTTCAAAATCTTCAGCGACTTAAGTTTTTCGCGGGTGTCATTGACAGAATAGATATTGAAGCTCCCAATCTATGCTTTCTTTAAGTAACCCATATGTTGGGAAGCGCCCCATGTTTTAATGTGGCTTCATGCAAAAAACTAACAACTGTGTTCTATTGTGGCCTTGGGTATCCCTCTCCAACATGGAAAGGGTTGGCTGACTTTTCATCTAACTTCCCCTACCTTGAAACTCTGTTTTTGGATCTTTATGATAGATACAAGAGTGTGAAGTTGTCAAGTCATTCCTTGAGAACATTTGTTCTACATTCGGATTGTGATTTCGAAGATCTTGATATCGATACACCTAATTTGCTTTCATTTGAATACACATTCAGTNCAGTGCACACACGTTCAAACTTATTACAAAGCTTACGGATGCTACACAAGTAGATATTGTTCACAAATGCGTTGAATTAATTCTTGACAAAGGCGTGCAGGTGTTGGTCATTGATATAAAGTTTTCATATTTGCCAATGTACCGTGTGTCTAACAAACTCGTATCTGCCTCTTCATTAACATCTTTGACAATACATGGTTGTGAGTTACCTTCATCTATGATGGTTGATACCATCAAGTTCAAGTCTTTGAAGCTGTTGAAACTTAAATATGTCCCTATAGACGAGAAGATGATTACGCATCTGACCACTAGTTGCCCTCTTCTTGAGGAACTCACTCTTAAAATTCGTGAAGGTGATATATCAAGATTATGTGTTTATGGACTTCAAAATCTTCAGCAACTTAAGTTTTTCGCGGGTGTCATTGACAGAATAGATATTGAAGCTCCCAATCTATGCTTTCTTCAAGTAACGCATATGTTGGGAAGCGCCCCATGTTTTAATGTGGCTTCATGCAAAAAACTAACAACTGTGTTCTATTGTGGCCTTGGGTATCCCTCTCCAACATGGAAAGGGTTGGCTGACTTTTCATCTAACTTCCCCTACCTTGAAACTCTGTTTTTGGATCTTTATGATAGATACAAGAGTGTGAAGTTGTCAAGTCATTCCTTGAGAACATTTGTTCTACATGGATTGTGATTTCGAAGATCTTGATATCGATACCCCTAATTTGCTTTCATTTGAATACACATTCAGTTCAAATCCTCCCTTTGCCATGAATAGGGATTCAGTCTCATCAAAATCACGTATGAAGTGCCACCCAATTTTGTTGACGCTCTTTGGTTTAAGAAGTTGAGGCGATTTTTGGACAAGAAAGTTCGATTCAAAGAGTTGAAGTTATGTATTAGAGCGGTATTGTATTTACCCAGAATAATTTTTTTCCAGTCATTTATATGTTTGTACTTGCTCTTGAGGAATGATATAAAATAATCTTCACCAAACTTTGTACTTTTGTCTTTTTCTAGTTACCCTTTGAAGTCGAGGAATTGAGGAAGATTCAGTCAACGCCTTTTGAACTCGACCACGTTGATCTAGATCCAGAGACCATAAAAGATTTATCAGCTCATTTAGCTGTTGTGGATGCGGTACTCTGGTGTTGCAGACCTCGATCTCTAACGTTAGGATCTCTAACTTTAGAATATGATTGTGAAGACTTTCCTCTTCATTTTGAAGAATGGAGCCATATTGTCAACGTAAGTTTTATATGTACTATATAGTACCGCACAGAACATGATTTAAATTCTTTCTCGGTTTTGATTTACTAAAGACGCTATTTGTATTAAATAATCTTGTTATATCTTTCTCAGTTTTACATATGAGAAGTTACTTCTACAAGAAGATCAAGGCCAAACTAACATTCAGATTGTGATGTCTTCCTCTTCCAATGCCAAAAAGCACTTCAATGACTTGACTTCATTGTAGAGGCATCACCTCGTGATGGACCAAGACCAATAATCACTTTCATAAAGGAACAAGGTACAGTTATATTTTTCTTTTTTAGATCAGCTAGTTTAATGTACTAATGTATGACATATTCGCCATCTTTCCATGTATTGTTAATATGCAAACAGTAGTTCAAGAAGCAGGGTACGAGAATCCATCAGTGTGGATGGAAGGAAGTACGCATACTCAGAATACTAGTCTCCAAAAGGTTTAAATCGGCATAGAAACCTTGATCCCGTGAACCCAAAGATTTGGTTTTAGTGTTTTGGTGGAATCAGCTTAAAAAACTAATGAAAACTGAGAAACGGAAACATGTTGCAGTGAACCTTTTGTTAATGATGTGATGACTCGATATCTTTTAGTATGTACTCATGCATTGAATATTGGTAATGATGTGATAACTCGATAACTATGGTGCTTTTGCTACATTAATGAGTGTTTGCTTTATAGTTTTCTATAAGGTCTTCTTTTGTGCTGCTACTATACCTTGCTCGTTTTACTTGGTCCCGCTTGACTGGTGTCTTTGGCTGCATATTGCTCAGCTATATAGAAGTGCTTGTTTGTGACTTGCTTATTCACCAGGACTGAGCAGGTAACGTTTAGACTCCCAAGTCCAAACAATGTTATCCCCATTCGGCGTTTTGTTGATTTTGGCAATTGATTATAGTTCAAATACTTAAATTACCAAACACATTTTTAGTTATATGGCCCAGGGTATCGATTTAATAGCATATATACTATATACATTAATCATTGGTTCAGCTGTCCGACTAACACTTTGTGATGCTGCTGTCTATGTAGATTTGTTATGATTCTGAGTAGTTCCAAGTCTTTTTCTGATAGATTTAAAAAAAAGAAAATTTGGTTTCAACTGTGGTAAAGCTTGTGTTCTAGTCTTCTTTTATATGTGTTTTAGTCCAGCTCGAATCATCTCGAAGCCGAGCACAAGCATGCTCGGTTGAGCTCAAGCATGCCGAGATTGATTGTTAATTTACACACGTAAGTATAGACGATTACTAATAGTAGACTGCAAATAACTTATTACATGAATTTTAAGAAATAGGGTGGTTACCGAGTTTGCAAGTGATTATTATCATTGTTATCCATCTGATCCCTTCAGCTTTTAGTGTTCGTTTGATCCGATCTGTTCATAAAATCTTTGTGTCCTCTCCTCCAGTTCGAGGATAATAACTATTCATGTCGCAAATCCATTAATCCCCAACATGTGACAGAATTCTTATAGATACAAAATGAGTCAGTTATGTGGCGTACAACGATGATAAACGTCACAAAAAGAAATCATGAAGCTCAGAATTTCTGTGAACAATAATCAGGAGCTATCAACCAGGTCAAAATGAAAGTTAATCCTAACTACTTTAAGCTTAACCGGTCTTTCCAAAACGGGGTCTCATGCCGGTAGGTGTTTCTAAAGTAATGGTAACAAAACATGTGCATAGGCGTGACCCTGGTAAGTTCTACAAAATGACATAAAAATACATTAAATTAAATTTTTTATATATTTTTAGCTTTTGTTTTTCATCCATTATAATTTTAAACGTACTTAAATAATTTGACTATCTATAAGTTGTATTCTTTTTTATGAGTTCATTTTAGTTAGCTTGAGCTTATAAAAGCTTATAGCTTATAATTTCTTTCACACGCTTTTATGACAAACACGGTTTTATTTAATAAGATAACTTATTTATAAGCTCCAATAAGCTTATTGCCAGGTACACTGAAATAGGTTATTTGGATGGGTAGTGTGAAGTTTTATTTCTTTGTCATAGGTTATTTGGAAGGTTAGTGTGAAATTTTATTTCTCTGTCATCTACGCGTTTGTTGGGCAATAATGAAAGTTAGGGTGGTAGTTGAGTCGGGTACATATTGTTTAGTGGATAATTAGTAAGTATAACTTTGATTAAAACACAACACAATTATTGATCATGTTGAAACATTTAACTCTAAAGTCTAACTTGAAACTACATAACACGTTTAATTTATTTATGACTTGTTTATTTTTTCCACTTTCTAAACTTGAGAATATTTAGGTCTTAACACAGCTAAAAGCCTAAAAGTATAATTTTGTTTACTACAATACTTTTTAGCATGGTTTGATTACTATTACATGTATTTGCTTATGGGTGAGTTTGGCATACCTTAATCGAAATAAAGAAATGCTTTCATTCCAAATATGTTTGTTTGGTTGAGAAATTAAAGTTTCAAATATAGAGATATACTAGCAGATATAAATACTATAAGATTGGGCCGCTTTTATAGAGTTGCACTTAAATACGTCCTCCACCAGGCAGTCCACTTTATATTTATTGTCACTGTACTTAAAAGTAGTTGATATACCTGCTACGTACGGAGTACTTTTGTAATGTTATTTTTCTTTTTAACTTGGCAAGGACCATTGAAGCTGATGATTTTTAAGCTTCAAGAAGAAATGTGAGTATTTTTATATTACATTTTGTAGCTGAAATTTTTTTAGAATTTCTTGTTTTTCAATGGTTTTTCGAGTTAGAATTTTGAAAACCCGTTTAGATGGAGTTTTTTTTTTTTTTTTTTTTTTGGGTCGGAGAGACTTGATAAGTAAGTATTTATTTTTTTTTTTTTTTTTTTTTTTTTTTTTTTTTTTTTTTTTTTTTTTTTTTTTTTTTTTTTTTTTTTTTTTATTAGATATGTTGTTATGAATTGATTAAATTTAATGAATTATGTTTGGATATGTGTATTTCACTGTTTTGTTAACTGAATATGTTTATTGATTACCTGGTAATATTAAAATTTGTAACCATAATGGATTTTTCCGATGGTGGATAGTTGCGTTAAAATTTGACCCGAACCCGTCCCGTTGATGAATCAAAGTTGCACCTCAAGTACTAAATTTTTGTTCAGATTTGGAAGTAATTAACAATGTCAATAAGTCATTAGGTGTTTAACGGAATAGCCCACTAGAAAATTTGATTACATGTAGTACATACTACCTAAGAAGGCATAATTTGCGTATCATTTTAGTACATATTACAAGGACCACTATTGGGAATATTTAGCGCAGCAAAATGGTTAAAGCATTTTACAAACTGTACGAAACAACAAAATACATTACAAACAAACTTAATGCGCTTTGGTGGTTAGAGGGTGTTTGGATTACCTTATATTTTGGGCTTTTCAACTTATTTTTGGTTTAACCACCCAAAAAGTGTGCTTATGTTAATTCAAAAAACTATGAGACTCTTTTGTGAATATATGAAACCTGTGAAATGAGTAGCTATAAAAACTTTTTAAAACTAAGAAGTACAAATATTATATGCTTGGAGAATTTGCAAGCTTCATTGTTTTCCGCTTTGAATTTTGTAATGAGGATGGTGGTAATGTTTTAGAGGAAATGAAGGATAAAGTGGCCGCACCTGGTTTGAAAGTATAGAACCTTAAAGTATGCTTATGTAAGTTGATGGTCTGCAACTTTATGGCTTGACAATAATATTGCTATGAAAACTGATTAATATTGATTGTCCAATGTTATTATTGATCTTGAATTCATGTTTGGTAATACCCATCTCCTACTAAATATTTACCCAACTAGACCCATGTTTAACCAATGGGTCTCAAATTGCCACCTCTAATGAAAATGAATCGCCGTTGATCAAATACCTAAAATTGATTTATGTTTGTATTTCTTACAATTTATTATTATTATTTTTTTTCTTTACTTTTGTAGGTAATAGGTAGATAAAAACTTGAGTATGCAGTTAGGGTCTTCAATAATATAACATATTTAAGCCCTAGCTTCTGAAAATCAAATTAAGGAGGGAGATGGAGGATTCAACAGATCGAATGTCGCAGCTTCCTGAATTTATCAATCATCACATCATGTCATTTTTGGACTCTCCTAAAGAGCGTATTCGAATGAGTGTGTTGTCTAAAAACTGGTTTGGGATTACGGCTTCTTTCCCCATTTTGGATTTCGATATCCGTAAATTTGAGGGATTCATTTCTTTTCAGTCACTCGAAAATGGAGATTTCATAGACAAGTTTTTCAAGTATGTTGAGTATACCACCTCCAGGTTTTGCCACCAAAATGTCAGTGCACACACGTTCAAACTTATTACAAGGCTTTGGGATGCTACACAAGTAGATATTGTTCACAAATGCGTTGAATTAATTCTTATCAAAGGCGTGCAGGTGTTGGTCATTGACATAAGGTTTTCATATTTGCCGTCATTGTTACCAATGTACGGCCGTGTGTCTAACAAACTCGTATCTGCCTCTTCATTAACATCTCTGACATTACATGGTTGTGAGTTACCTTCGTCTTTGATGGTTGATACTATCAAGTTCAAGTCTTTGAAGCTGTTGAAACTTAAATACGTCCGTATGGACGAGAAGATGATTAAGCATCTGACCACTAGTTGCCCTCTTCTTGAGGAACTCACTCTTAAAATTTGTGGTCGTGATATATCAAGATTATGTGTTTATGGACTTCAAAATCTTCAACGAGTTAAGTTTTTCACAGCGTGTATAGTTGACATAATAGAAATTGAAGCTCCCAATCTATGCTTTCTTCAATTAGGGCGTATATGTGGAAGGGCCCCGTGTTTAAATGTGGCTTCATGCAAAAAACTAACAACTGTGTGCTATTATGGGGATCCCTCTCCAACATGGAAAGGGTTAGCTGACTTTTCATGCAGCTTCCCCTACCTTGAAACTCTGTTTTTGGATCTTCCTGAAATATGCAAGAGCCTCAAGTTGTCAAGTCAATCCTTGAGAACATTTGTTCTACATTCGGACGATTCCGATTTTGAACAACTTGATATCGATACCCCTAATTTGCTTTCATTTGAATACACATTCAGTGATTCAGATTCTCCCTTTGCCGTGAAAAGGGATTCAGTCTCATCAAAATCACGTATGGAATGCCACCATTTGGGTTTTGTTGACGCTCTTTGGTTTAAAAAGTTGAGGCAGTTTTTGGACAAGAAAGTTCGATTCAAAGAGTTGAAGTTGTGTATTTGGACGGTATTGTATTTACCCAGAATTATTTTTTTCCAGTCATTTATATGTTTGTACTTGCTCTTGAGCAATGATATAAAATAATCTTCACGGAAGATTGTACTTACAAATTGTCTTTTTCTAGTTTCCGTCTGAAGTCGAGGAATTGAGGACGATTCAGTCGCCGCCTTTTGAACTCGACCACGTTGATCTAGAACCAGACTGCATAAGAAATTTATCAGATTATTTAGCTGTTGTGGATAGCGTACTCTGGTGTTGCAGACCTCAATCACTAACTTTAGAATCAAGCTTTCCTTCTATTAATTTTGAAGAATGGATCCATATTGTCAAGGTAAGTTTTATATGTACTTTATAGTTCCGCACAGAACATGATTTAAATTCTCTTTCTTGGTTTTAATTAACTAAAGACATCACTATTTGTATTAAATAATCTTGTTATATCGTCCTCAGTTTACATATGAGAAGTTACTTCTACAAGAAGATGAAGGCCAAACTAACATTCATATTGTGACGTCTTCCTCTTCCAATGCCAAAAAGCACTTCAGTGACTTGTCTTCATTATTGATGGCATTACCTCGTGATGGACTAAGACCAATAATCACTTTCATAAAGGAACAAGGTACAATTATATTTTTCTTTTTTAGATCAGCTAAATTAATCTACTCATGTATGACATATTCGTTATCTTTCCATGTATTGTTAATATGCAAACAGTAGTTCAAGAAGCAGGATAATGAATGTCCAAGGTACGAGAATCCATCAGTGTGGATGGTAGGAAGTACGCATACTCAGAGTACTAGTCTCCAAAAGGTTTAAATCGGCATAGAAACCTTGATCCTATGAACCCGAAAGTTCCAAAAACTAATGAAAACTGAGAAACGGAAACATGTTGCAGTGAACCTTTTGTTAATGATGTGATGACTTGATATTGGTAATGATGTGATGACTATCTTTTAGTATGTAGTTGTACTCATGCATCGAATATTGTTAATGATGTGATGACTCGATATCTTTTAGTATGTGTGATGACTCGATATCTTTTAGTATGTACTCATGCATTGAATATTGGTAATGATGTGATGACTCTATAACTATGGTGCTTCTGCTACATTAATGAGTGTTTGCTTAATGGTTTTACTTGGTCCTGGTGGACTGGTGTCTTTGGGCCACTAGATTTTTGCTTTAGGTGACTAGTTGGCTGCATATTGCTCAGCTATATAGAAGTGCTTGTTTGGGACTTGGTTTCAACTGTGGTAAAGCTTGTGTTGTAGTCTTTACTTTTATATGTGTTTTAGTCCCGCAGCTCGAATCATCTCCAAGCCGCGGCACAAGCATGTCAAGATTATATCATTGCAAGTTTGAAATGTTATTTTACACACGTAAGTACAGACGACGACTAATAGTAGACTGTAAATAAGGGAATATGATCCCTGCAGCAAAACTGGAGGGAAGTTGTCAGCTGTTGGTGTAGAAATAACCCAAACAAAGGGCATCATATGTAAAATGTTGGATTCAGTTTGTTCTTGCAGTAGGTAAATTCGCTGCTGTTAACAGCAGTGATGTTTTCCCCATAACTTATTACATGAAGTTTAAGAATTAATATTATCATTGTTATCCATATGATCTCTTCAACTTTTAGTGTTCATTTGATTATTTGATTCGATCTGTTCATAAAATCTGTCTGCTCTCCTCCGGTTCGAGGCAAGAACTCTGTGGTTTGATTTGCTTATTATAGGATCATATAAACACAAAAGAAGAAAATAGCTAACTAACCCGACCTCAAAACCTGTCAAACCAAGCAAATAAACTTCATAGATAATAACTACTCATGTCGCAAATCCATTAATCCCCAAACATGTGACAGAATTCTTATAGGTACAAAATGAGCCAGTTGGGCGGCATACAACGACACTGAAAGAAAAGATGAAGCTCAGAATTTCTGTGAACAATAATCAGGAGCTATCAACCAGGTCAAAAAGAAAGTTAATCCTAACTATTTTAAGCTTAACTGGTCTTTCCAAAGGGGGGTCTCATGCCGGTAGGTGTTTCTGAAGTAATGGTAACAAAACATGTGCATAGACGTGACCCTGGTAAGCTCTACAAAATACAGATCTAGCATTGAGTTAATTAGCCTATAATATTGGTTGTTCTGGCCACGATTCTTTTTCAGCCTCGGATTCCACGAAATTATCATTTAGCTTCATTTCTACAAGATCGAGTACTTTCACGCACTTTTCAGCCATATCAAACCGTTCATGTGCAGTCAGAAGCTCTATCCGCCTCTCTTCCAAATCCATTTTTGCAGCTCTCTTAACTAAAGTAGTGTTTGCCTTCGTTTTTACAATTAAAGTTGACTTTTTTTGGGCGGCTGTCCTTTTCTGAATAGCTTCCAAGTGAGCTCGAAGCCACGCCACTTTCATGTTGGTTGTTTCTGCATCTAACACTTGCATCTCTATTTCTTCCATATCAGAAACGATGGTTGCAAAATCATTAGTTTGAATTCGCTTGACAACTTCACAAACAACCTCAAGGATAGATTCTCTCACAGAAGCTGTTTTGATTACACAATCAGATGCAATGTCACCATGTTTCTTGAAAATGGCTTCAAGGATAGGTGCATTAATTTTCTTCACCTTGTAGCCTTGAACACGTGTCATGCTGTACAAAACCTTTCTGGGCACTCCCTGCTGTACAATATGGATATAGATTAGAATTGGCAAGATGGGCGGAACGGGTAATAAGCAGGGCCATTCTGAGGTTTTTGGTGGCCCAGGGCGTAGCTAAAAAAAGTGGGCCCTTTTAACGCGCAAAATTTAATACGGTATTAGCAAGTCGATTAATGCTAATACTGAAAGAATGTTATTAATGTGAGACAACGAATACAGCAAGTGTTTGTTGTTTAAAAGAGAGCCATTCTTTAAGCATTTTGTAAGCTAAGTTGTTGATCCCTAGTAACTTACGTCAACAAACTCATGAAAAAAAAATGAAAAAGCGGCCCGCTGAATTAGGACATCTCCATTTGAGATATTTCTAAAAACACGATAACATACAAATCAACTCAGATAAAGACTTGCAATCAATTTGTAAACTGATTAGCAAATTCCAATACACAGCTAAGTTCAACAACTCTAAGTTTCAAGAAAAATAATACAAAACAAATATTGGTAACTGAAATGGATTGCTATCTTAAACAAAGTTACAACTTACAAGCACCACGTAATTGAATGGTTACTTAGTTCATGCTTCAATACTTTGGTACATTCAGATTGAACCAGAAATAAAGAAAAGTGTTAGGCTACAAACGGGCCTTCAATTCTGAATCTAAAGTTGTAATATTGGGCTGTAATAGGCCTGTTGTTTACATAGGTATATGTTGGACTTCAATATTTTGGTGCCCCTCTAAAAGTTTGGGCCCTGGGCTGTGGCCCAGCCTACCCATGCTGAGAACCGGGCCTGTTAGTAAGTCAAATGGGTCGGGTTGAAATGTTAGTTTCTTTATATTTTCGTAATAACCAGATATTATATGTAGTTCCCTAACAATTAATTGTTTATTACTTGTTTAATAAACTGTAACATAAAAAAACATAGACCAACTTCAACTCTGGATTTTATGTTTGATTTCAGAAGAAGATTACCATAGTTAAACTCAGAGTTGTTCATATATATGGCTAAAAACTAAAGTACTCGATTTTGGTTTTAATATGCTTATGACAGGTCAAAAATCTCTCGATTTTGGTTTTGTATGAAATAGTTGGTTATAGCGGAAACTGGTTGAACGAGTCAAACAGGTCAAAAATCTCTCAAAATGTACAAGATATGCATAATTAAGTTCCAAATCATTTTATTTCAAAAGCTATATTTTTTTTACAACAATATAGCTTTTTAATCATTTTCAAATATTAAATATATGTAATTATGTATAACTCTAGAAATAAACAAGATAAAAGTGTTTGCAAAGTCAGACCAACCCGTTCAGAAAACACCCCTTTTGACCCATTAGCCTAACCTGTTTAAGAGTATGCAAATCTGGGAAAAAACCGTAAAACCAAACCACAAATGACAGCCATACTAAAATAGCTACCAGAAGCAAATGGCAGTACCTGTTCGTTATTTCTCTTGCGTTTTCCATTCACTTCTGTTGCAGATTTTGATGGCGTTGGTGGATCATCGGATGAAACGTTTTTCTTTCCATCTTCAGTGTGAAGGCCTAGATGGTTAACTCTATCCGTAGTTGCCGGCTCACAATGCCTCAGTGTCTGCACCTTATCTATGCTTTCCTCTAGACACTCAACTTGTATAGTATGAGTTGTATCTAACCTCAAGTTGCTTGTCTCACTTGTAGAAGAATTAGTTTCTCTTGCCTCCTGTAAAAATATGCGATTATAGCACATACGGAAATAATGATTAATATTATTTTTTAGGGGTAACCTTTACACACGTGACAGACCACCCAAACATCAATCTGGTTTGGATGCATGATGTGACAAGACACATTTAAAAGAATACTTCCAAAATGTGTAAGAACTTCTTGGCAAGTCAAACACACAAATGTCACATCTAGTAAATGATATTTGACCAAGGTAATTTTCAAATATAATTTTTCATTTTATGAAAAATACATTTAGACAAATGTATATACTAACTTAAAAAGATAAGTTACTTGTATATGAAAAATATATTAGCTAGCTATATAATATTTAGTAAGTTACTAAAAATGTTTTATGTACTTATGTTGTTATAAGACACATTTTTATATATTGTAAACTTACTAATATTATCTAGACACCTAATGTGACACTTATTCTATTTGACCCCTAAAGTGCACTTTGACACTTAAAATACTTAAAGACCCTAAAAGTATTTTAGTCATTCTAAATGGTTGGTCAAGGGGTTTGATCATAATGCTACATAACAAACATGTACGAACCTGTGTTGTAGCATACGATGACTCGAGACGTTGAGAGGTGTTGAATGTTTGTTGAGACAAAATATGATTACAAGTAACTTGTACATTTTACGTTATGTATCAAGTTATACGTTTGTCATCAATCAAAACAAACGAGACCGTATAGATTAAATATCGTAATATTTGCACTAACAATCTCCCCCTTTTTGATGATGACAAAATATGTAAACGTGATAGAACGTGAAATGTAAAGAGTTACTTGTGTCTGTATTACTTACTTGTATCCGCAACACACCTTCTACATTTCCTTCTCAATTTTAAGAAGAGGGCATATATGTCATTTATAACAAGACATAATATGACAAAATAGGACATGTGTCAAAGTTTAAACTATGGTAGCCCAGGTCCAAGGTAGCCCAAGGGCAATTTGAGAAATTTAAAGATTCCGGTCCAAAAAATCTCAACAATTGGGGTACTGGTCCATATCAAGAATTAACCCGTATTTAAATCCAAGTAGGTATGCCTCCTATTATGCTCACTATATTTAAATCCAAGTAAAGTACCATGGAGTAAATGCTCGCTACTAGAATTTAACTCATTTAGGTCAATTTGGTGCTCAATTCATGTGGCCCTAGTCGAATACTCGTGTTCCATGCCTTTGGGCTACATTTTTCTAAATTGAGGGTCTCAGTATGAGTTATTAACTTATTTTTTCTTTCAATAAAAATATTAAATTATTAACCAAACAGATAATCTAGCTTACAAAATACCTGGCGTTTCAAACAAACTTAAAAAGTAGATTTTTTGCTCTTTCGGTAATAAGGCATAGTTGATGTAAAAAAGATTTGAGCTGTTGCCAAACAAAGACTAATATTCAACCTATAAGTTCATGTAACAATCATGATCAGTGACAGAGACACAACCAAACGGTATGAGATGCATTTAAAGAAAACTAAAAAAGTTTTTTAACACAAAATTTTAAGACGTGGTGCATTTGAAAGATTTCAATACTTTTAACCAAATTTTACACTACGTATGATAAATCAATGTGGTTCACGAGCACTTTCGAGAACCTCCCTCGGTTCGTCCATAATTATGATATTATATATATAAATGGGTAAACGAGGTGTTTCGTGTTCCTAGTTCAGGTTACTTTTTTTTTTTTTTTCCTTCTTCTCTTTTTTTTTTTTAACCAAGATGTACTCGGTGTGACCGGATGATGTCCCTCTCTTCCGGCCCCACACTCAAGATGTACTTAATCTCGTAACGAAATCAGGAACCACTAGATAATATTCGCGGTGGTTTATGATATGATGTATGCTTCTAAGAACAAATATTCTTTAAAGTTAGTAAAAAAAAAAAAAAAAAAAAAAACATGAAATTGAAAACTTTCTGTTATATGTCTTTAATAACCCACCGTAAGCTTCTGCTTCAGACTGAGACAGCTCGTGACAGCGTCGGTGCTAGTTGAAACTAATTAAATTCCCAACGGCTAATTAAATGAAAAAGACTAAGCAACCACTTTGATGATCAAATCAAGCCCAAATTTGGCCCAGTTATTAGTCTACACAAGGCTCCAACTAGTCAACTACAAAACACATACAAATATTACGACCTTTATAACATAACGTTTATTTCCTTCATTTCCATGCAAAACATAACTCAAACTCTATGGAAGCACTTTGGAACTTAGAAGATAAACTGAAACTTTCAACACAAGAAGCTGTCATTTTCTTTGCCTCCACTGTTTTTCTTGTCATCATTTTTGTCGGGTTTTGTGTGGCCACAGCCTTGAGAAAAAGAGTAACGAATAATATTCAAATCGGCCCGGTTGAGATAGGGGAACCAAAAGTGTCATTGGGTCAATGGGTAAGAGTGAGGAATGGTTTGAAGGGTTCGGCTATGTGGAGTAAGGCTAGTAAATGGGATGGGAATTTGAGTGCGAGTAGGAAAGAGCAGCCTACAGCGTTGCTTGCTAGTGGTGGTGGAGAAGTTGGGTGGCCGAGTCATAATGCAGGGTCGCCTGTGTGGCAGCGGCCTATACTTATGGGTGAGAAGTGTGAGTTTCCGAGGTTTAGTGGGCTTATTCTTTATGATGAAAGAGGGAAGCCGCTTGATCAAGGTCACTCTGTTGATATCACACAGGTATGTATACATGATCACATTTTTTCGAAAAGTATTTTTTTGCAGCGCCACAATATGAACTTCTACCTCATGCACTGATAGATAAACATTTATACAATCCAAATTCTGTAGTCGGGTTAGATAACATGTTAATATGGGTCTGAGTTGAAATGAGTAGGTTTCTAGTACGGATCAAAACTGATCGGGTTGGGTTGACCAGTAAATAGTTATGTCCTTTAAAAAGGTGCTAGTAATTAGTTTGTTGATTGTGATTACATAAACGATATTTTCGCGTTAATAATATACATATATGAATGCTCATTCATCAAAAATAGGCTTAGTTGCTGAGTGTCAACCCGTTTAACTCGTTCTCTTTTAACTAACACTCCAACAGTATTAATTTACCCATTTGACCCACCTGAGTCAAACACAGCCCGACCCATTCATAAAAACATGAGCTAAAATTGCCACTGCTAAGCATTATGTTCAACATGGATGTGTACTATATTCCAGATCTAAAATTTAATTGTTACAAGCGAAAAACAAAAGATACAAGTGTTCCTTATGAGACTTTGCGTATCCAGTTTTTTAATAATCAAACTAAACTACTTGCACTTCTTGTGACATTGCAGGAACAGCCTACGATTACAGCTACATTGCGAGATCTTCTGTAATTTAATTTGAGTTTTCCTTGTGGGTATTAAAATGCGAGTGTAATTAGTCCTTTTTTCATTGAAATATAGTAAAATTTTATAGTGGATCATAAGTTAAATTACCATCTTTTGCATACATCTTAAAACATGGAAACCTCTCAAATACCAAATACTGCAATTTCACAAGATTCAAAATCATCACATTTATTGAAGAACAAGAATGGACATACACAACAAACCTCTCAAAAACATGATGGAAACATATATAACACATATGATATGGACCTTGACTTTACAAAAAAATACACAATCACCAAATTCACACGTCGACACAAATCCCACGATTCAGCACTCACTCTTCGATGATTATTGAAGATCAAGCTTCGATGATTATTGAAGATCAAGCTCGTGAACTATTCAAATTTGCACAAGCACTTACTGATGCATGTTTAATTACCTGGTGAAGCTATGAATTGCACTTAGCATTTGCTCATGCAACCGACTCTATTAAGGGTTCTCTGTGTTCTTGTTTTGACTTATCATTGTAGTAGAAGTACAAAGCCAATTGCACGATTCCCAGAAACGTTCCTATACCATTTGGAACCTATAAAGTCAAACGAAACATAAATGTTAGTTGACCAACCAAAACAGAAACAAAATTAGAGCTTTGACAGAAAGCTTACATATATAAAAGGGTCGAAGTTGAATACTCCGTATAACAAAAATGAGGTGCTCATCAAGAAAGTGGAGAGTGAGAGGTAAAACGGCATGAACTCAACACTCTTTGTCTGGATCACCAGATTCTGGAAAAAAGAAAGTCACAAGATTGATAAATCTAAATCATCTTAAATTAATAAACGAGCTATTGCATTATAGTACTAAGTTGACGTACCATTACTGACAACGGGGAAGCAAACATTGATATAAGGGTAGCACAGCTCAAAAACCCGATAATCAAATGGCGAAGTTCAAGGTCTTTTACAAGCATGCTCCCGATTACAATGACAGCAAATAGGCCAAAAACTCCCACCAGTAATGCAGACATCTTGAACTGCAAAGATGAGCTCACTTTCAATATTTTAATGTTTACATGGCTGCTTAAAAGACGAGTAGGATAAAGTCATAATTATATAATCCTAACCTTTTTGGGTTTCTCGGCACATGTTATATAGATAATTATATACGTTAACTGGAAAATTGCGCCAACAGAATTGACTGTTGTAACCAGCAAATTATCGTAAGATATGAGCGGGCAGCCATACCACGCACATATTAGGCAGTTCAGGAGTGCATATATGTATGGGATTCCTGAGAACTGTTCTGTTGATCGGTTTCTGATAATTCTTCGAAATGTTGGTCTGGAAAAAAAAGGGAGATAATGGAAAACGATGAGTGTGCGCCTCATACACTCTTAAACATTGAGTTCTCAATAAGTAATCCTAAAAATAACTTTATTTGGGAAACTGTTGACACTTACATAGGTGACACAAAAAGCCCAAAAGCAAATATGTTCCCTGCACACGTTGTCGAGAATTTTTAAATCAAGGTGAATATTAAGCAGTTTATTCCAAGATTAAACAGATAAAAAGGCATCCCTTTAGAACATTTGTTAACTTTTCAAAGATATTAATATCCTTTTAGCATACACAAGTGAGAAGTTTTAGTCATTTTTTTCGTTCTGTTACCGACTTACACATAACGTGAGCTGAGTTAAGCCGACCATTGACACAACAGGCAACTTTTCTTAAACCTTTGCCATTACGCAAAACGTTCCAGGCTTCCAGCCTACGACAAATACGTACCCTTTATAATTCTACTTCGGGTAGGTCAAAAATCATTCAGACAGCTAAGAGTTCCACAAAATTCACAAAACAGAACGAGACCCTTAAAAAAGCTAATTTTGGTCAACGGTTCCAAATCGGCATATCGCAAGAATGAACTTCCATTTCATCCAATTTGTTTCGTTCTTAACATCAAACCAAATTAAGTACATCAACCCAAAAGACAACAAGCTCAACTTTCAACTTTCCTGAGTTTACAAGCTTATTAAAGTAAAAAAAAAAGTTCAAATTCTTAAGCTCATTTTCCAAATTTCAATAAGCCAATAAACCCATAAAAGTAAGCTAATCAAAACACCTACTTAATGAACTCCTTTCTAAATTATTACATTTAACGCAACAAAATTTTCATTTCTCACAATTCGAAAAGAACCATGTAACCATAACATTAAGTACACAACCACATTAGGATCTACAAAAGTTTGTTAAATAAAAGATGGTTGGACCTTACCTTGGACAATGTTCACCTTTTAACTGGGAAATAATCTAACAAACACAGAAACAGAGGAAGGTGAAATGAAATATAAGATTACTACTAACCAGCAACTCCAGCAGCCTGCTTCAAAGCCTCAAACGTTTGAGGTGAAACCATTGATCAACAAGATTTTCAAACTGTTAATAGATTTCTTCTCCTAGGTTTATTCTTAAACATAACCTTTTTAAAGAAATCTTTTCGTGTTTTCTGGATGTTTTGAGGAAAAGAAAGAAAATATAAAATAAGATTTTTGACAAATCAGAAATGTATATCTGGCTGTGGTCAACTCTAGTAACTAGTTCCAGCTGTTGTTATCCCTATGGACTTTAATTATTTAGTGATGTCTCTTTCAGTCCTTATAGTTTTAATGTTTTGCATTTTTGTGGAAATTGACTACTATTACTTTTTATGCGCTCAAAACCAGTTACTTTAACGTTCATTTGAACATGACTTATCATGTTTACCAACGAGAATAAAGATAAATGAAAAACCCACTATTTTAGTTCACTCTCACATTATTTGAAAACATGACTAATCATGTTGGTATGAACTTTGAGGATCTTTATCCTACTTTTATGTTACTTTTATTGTAAAGTAACATTAAAAATCATCAAATTGAATTTATATATCTTGTAATTTTGCTTTTTTTTTTTAAAGGTGTCAATTTGTGCCCAAAGTAAGGGAAAAAAAAAGAAAAAAAAAAGAAGAAAACAATTTGAGCTAATTTGTAAAAAGTTTGAGCACATTTAGCCTCTCCTTTTTTTGAAATGGGCATATTTAGCCCATTGAAAAGTTAAATGGGCCCTAACCGACACATATTTTCTCTCAATTGTAGCAAATTATAATCGTTTTTAAAGAAAAACTTACATATATAATACATTTAATTTTTTAAATATAAATGAGGTACTACGTTTAAGGAATTTATTTCGTTATTTTAAGTCTTTTATAAAGCGATTTTTATAACATGTGTCCGGTTAGCCCGTGCCCATGCCCGCCCGTTTTGCCACCTTTAACTTTTTGTCTATAAATTTTTGAAAGTTGTTTCAAAAAATTTGCTATTTATATTTTATAACCTTTACACATCTCTAAAAGCTTATTTATGTTGGTCTGAGCTTATACTTATAAAAATTATTTGAAAAACAAAACTTGTTTTTGTAATTAAGTTGTTTTAAATATTTAATTTGTCGATGTGGACTAGAGTTTTTTTTTTTTTTTTTTTTTTTATTTTTTTGTTTGTTTTGTGTTTTGGTTTTTTTTTTTTTTTTTTTTTTTTTTTTTTTTTTTTTTTTTTAAGTAGTGATAGAGAGACTTAACTCATGTCTAAAGCACATCATGTGACACATGAAACATGCATTTTCTCTCCTTATAATTTTCACTTTTGATTTTGAAGGTAGGCATGTATTTAGGCATAAGTTTTAGTCATGCATATTATTTTCCTTTTTTATTATTGGTAATTTGACTCATCTTGTGATCTTATTTATTTTGAATGATTATGATATTAAGATCCAAAAAAGCAAAATAAAAACATGTTCTACAAATAATAGTGTTTATGGAAAACGTAAGCAAATTGGGAGATGATAATTTTCATCTTTGATATCTTCTTGGTACTCTTAAATGTTTATTCCATAAACTAAGGTGTCGTATCGAACTTAATAAGCAAGAGTCTATTTAGCACTGCCTAAGTCATGAAAGTCATAAAGATCTAGTTACGCAAAACAAAACAATAACATCTTTTTCAATTTAATCAACTACCTAACATACGTTAAGTCATCAACAATACGTATCAAGATCACAAACACGTATCTTTAACAAATTGTTATAGTTTATCCTTTTATTTTCAAATAAGTTTGCATGTAAATACATTTTTTCAAGTAAGTAATTTACGCTATTTAACCATTTGGATGAAATGTTTACAAAACATGACTCGTGACTAGATAAATTTTGGGCAAGGGGTTGAACTATAATAGCTCCTAGATCGAGCAAACTTTGATGATTGATCAAAAGCTGAAGGAGCATTCATGCAATTTCTGCTTAATTCTATCTCTTCCGGCCAGAATACAAATTGACAGAAAAAAAAAAAAAAAAAACATATAAAAACTAAAACGTTTTTATCTTTTAAAACAAATCTTATCATTTGGGTCATGTCCTGTCAAAAAATAATTAAAAAATATATATATGTGACAACTAGCTTTCAAAATAGGGAAAATCCTTGATGTACCCCAAAGGTACAATAGTACCAACCCCTACCACCCAAAAAAAAAGTTTTTTCTTCATATGCCCCAGAGGCGGAGGTCGCTCAAATATCTTAGGCGGATCTCATAAAATAGTGACATGTGTCCCTATATATGGCCCCACCAAGTACTAACACAATACTACTTTATACAGGTACTTTCTTGGGCGACTGAGCCCACATTTTTAGGGCGACTTAACTTTTTTGTCTTTTTGTCAAAAAATTAATAATAAAGTTAAGTACATTTTTAGTCCTTGTTGTTTGATTAGTATTTCGTTTTTTGTCATACTTTTTCTTTCACTTTTATAAATAAAAAACAATCACAAACAAAAACATATACACAAACATTCACTTCTATACAGATCTAATAACTCCATTTTGGTTTGCAAATTCGTATACCATTTGGAAAAAAATGTCAAACAGTAAAGTACAAAAATCTTCAACTAGAGCCACTGAGACAATTAAAAAGCATAGTTTTAAAGAAACCAATTATGATACGGGTGGTATTCACAACAGCAAGCACTATTTTGGATATGCGAGTAGTGGTGATAGTTTTGTTGTAATAATCACAAACCCAGATCTACAAACCGTTCAAAAACAAAAAGAAAACTTAAACTCCCACAAACCCAGATTTACAACCTAAACCCAGATCTTCATCAAAAACCCCAGATCTTCAATTGGGTTGTTTCCTGTTCCTCGAGAAGATATTTGAGTCGCAGACACTGGCGGTGATGGTTTTTTGAACACATTTGTTCGCATAACAAGGTGAGAAACCACATCAAGATTTCACATTAAATATTTTTGGTGGATATGTTTGTACAAGTTCGAATGGAATAACGAGGATGTTTTTATATTTATGTTTCAGATTTGATCTATCAATTTGGATCTGATTATTCGTTAGGTGGTGATGGAGTTGATTATTTGGTGGTGTGGAGTTGTTTTTTTTTTGGGGTGATGGTTATTTGTTTTGTCTATCATTCTTGATGTTGGGTGGACTGGATGTATTATTTTGAATGATTGTGATGTGCTTTTTAATTGTCTCAGTGATGAAGATCTGGGTTTTTGTGTATGAAAGATCTGGGTTTTGGATGAAGATTTTTTTTATTTTTTTTATTTATTTTTTTTTTTTTTTTTTTGTATAAAAGCTTTGTATATAGCTTCATTGTGAAGAAGACATATTTGTGTTTACAGATTTCATGTTTTTTGTCAGTAGATAGCTATTGTGCATGAAGATTTGGTTTAGGATGAAACATTTTTAGTGGTTTAAATCTTTTGTATTTTGTTTGTGTATTTTAAGAAAAATAAAATGTAGAAAAGATTGTTACCAAAAATGAAATAAAGCAAACAACAAGGACTAAAAATGTAGTTAATAACTTTTCGCAAAAACAAAAAAGTTAAGTCGCCCTAAAAATGTGGGCTCAGTCGCCCAAGAAAGTACCTGTATAAAGTAGTATTGTGTTAGTACTTGGTGGGGTCATATATAGGGACACATGTCACTATTTTATGAGATCCGCCTAAGATTTTTGAGCGACCTCCGCCTCTGGGGCATATGAAGAAAAAATTTTTTTTTGGGGTGGTAGGGGTTGGTACTATTGTACCTTTGGGGTACATCAAGGATTTTCCCTTCAAAATAACGTATTTCAGAATATCAAGGATAACATTTAAATCACGTGCATCTTTTTCTATATACAGGGTGTGTTTAGTAAAAATAGTTGTGAGCAGTAGCAGCGAGTTGTGAGCAGTAATCATAGCTCACCACTCATTGTTTTTTAAAGAAGCATTAGAAAAATGAGCTTTTTTAAAAATTAGCAAAGCTCAGCGCTCTTTTGCCAAACAAACACTAAAAATCAAAAAGCTTATTGCTCACCGCTCATCGCTCAAAAAAGCTCCGTGCCAAACATAGTTTCCGTATCCGTTTCATAGTTTCATTTATCGTAGAAGTTATCTAAAATATAGTAATATTTATGCCTTTTAAAGTTTAGACAAATCTGAAGGCCACTCAACAGTGGCGGTAATTATTATGTGCAAGTAGGGCAGCTGCTTAGAGCCACTATTTGTTAATGACTCTGATTTAGTATATATCCATTAGTATTTATAAATAAATAAATATTTTGTTTTGAATTTTTACTGTCTATTTTAAATACTATCAAACTTGATCTAATAAAGGTGCACAACGTACACATTCAAAAGAGAGAAATATGTAGATTGGATATGAAAAATTTTGTGTAACATCAATGAACTATTTATTTTTCGTAATAGTTAAGTTTTTCTTAATTTACATGGCGTCATTTGTATTTTTGCACCTGACACCCAAGTTCACCATTGGAGTATGCTCAGCATTGACATAGAAATGGTTCAAAAGTGGTGGGGATGCCAACCTGCCACCAGCTGTGTATCTCTTTGTTATTGTATGCATATGTGTGATGCGTATATTTTAGTGATAATAAAACCATTGTGAGGTAAAGTGATCAGATAACACAAATGATAGGTACAAATCTAGTATTATCTCAGTCAATATACATGCCTCAAGGCCCCCTTTAATTTACTAGTAGTATTGTTGTTTTGTGTTGCAGATTCAAGTAAAAATTACTCACAAATGGTTGTTTCATTTAACAATAAAAACAAAAGAACATGATTCAGGGTGGTTGTTTAATTTAGCAATAGCAACAAAAGAACATGATTCATGATGACGTATAGTCTATATTCGGGTCACGAATCTGAATATTAGACGTCACTAACATTTAAGCCCACCACGTGTGGGCTACTATGATAACGGTTTGGGCTCACGAGGCCCAAACCCAAAGTTATTTATGGATTAGATATATGATATCTCCTATTAAGGAGATATATATCAAATATCCGATATCGGCGGACACGCCGAAGAGTAAGGAACACGAAACCTTATCAGTTTCGTATGTATATATATAGGGCATCATAGCTCTCGTCAGAGGTACGATTTACAACCCTAACTCTTCAACACAACCCTGAAAACCGATTACTTACTCTCACGCCGGAGGATAATCGTGGGAGACAATCCCACGATAAGCCTAACGGTGTTTGTTTGCTTTCTTAGTGCGCAAGTCTCAAGCATTAAGATCTAATTGGTACGAGAACAG
>LBNU01011675.1:246472-277580 GCA_014162995.1 Artemisia annua | reverse complement strand
GTACGCATTTGTTGACTCTATGGAAGCGTGAGCACTCGCCAACTGCGCCTTCAGCAGTGCAATCTCCTCATCCTTCTGCGCACTGCTGCTCCCTTCACCAGCATACTTGGCCTTAAGTTGAGCAACCAGCGCGGCCTGGTGCGCAGAAGCCAAGCTAAGCTCCTCTATCAGTTGCTCTGCAGGCATATTGATGAGTGTGTAAATACTCATCATTTTTGTCTTATATGAACTTCCAAAACATCCAAAAACACCCAAATATGCATCAAAATACTGAAAATATCCCAGGGTTGTGTTTTATATGTTTTAGATGCAAAATGTTTGAAAACAAATGAAAAACGAACAAAGTTTGCACAATTGACAGTTTCAGTCCCTCAACTTTCAAAACTTGTCAAATCTAGTCCCTAAGCATTAATTTTGAAAGAAAAGTCAACCAAAGTCCTTAGAAAATCACAAGTTGTCATAATTAGTCCTTTGATGAATATTTTAAAAAGTTTACAAGTTTAGTCCCTGAACTTTGCAAAGTTGTCAAAAATAGCCCCTGGGATTAAAATCTTTTGGAAAATAACAATTATGGTCCTTGTATTGTGAAACATTGGCAAAAATAGTCCTTGGGTGAAAAGTTTGGTGAACTTACATAATTGGTCCCTCAAGTTTCAAAGTTGGCAGAAAAGGTCCCTGGAAATCTCAAAAGTGGAAAAAATCAACAAAGGTCCTCACACTATTCACATTTGGAAAAATTCACCCTTGGAATAACTTTGGAGAGTTGACAAAATCAGTCCCTAAAAATCCAAAAATACAAATTTGGTCCTTGTTATATCTACAAACCAAACCGGACCCTTTGTATTATAAACCCAAACAAATCACAAACCCAACNATTTCTCCCTTGGCCTAAAACCAACCCAATCCTTTTTATAATAAACCCCGTCCCCCATGTTTGACCACAGTCAAACCTCACCCTTCCCTCCTTCGTCCCCCACCTCCCAACTTGCATAACCATCACCTCACCACCCCCCACCATTCCTGTCAATTCACACCGCCCAAACCACTACACCAAACCCTTCACCTCAGCATTTAATGCACCTCCACCAATTGCTATATAAAACAGTGCAATTTGCATCCACCATTTTGGCGCCAAAACACATGGAAGGCTCAAATTGAGTTTAAGAGATCCAAGGGTCAAGAATTGAAGTGGGATATGTGCAGAAGACTCCAAAGAACCCTAATTTGCACTATAAAAGAAGAAGAGATGAAGCAATGAAGCTGTGTAGTCATTTAGTCATAATTTAGTGTCGAATTTATGTAATCTAAGTTTTTAGTTGTTAAATTTACTTTCAAAAGCTTGTAATCTGTTTCAATATTGTACTTTGATCTTTTGGTAATCAAAAACTCAAGCAATTCAGTTTCAATTCAGTTTCATAATTTCAAATTGCAAATTTCCTTTTTTACTTCTAATGGTGTTTTAAGCTTAATGTTACTGTACCATAAGCTCACTTAGGTTGGTATTAATCATAAGAAAACATAAAAAGTAAAAAATTCAGTAACAAACAATCACAGGGTACCTATGCATTTAACTGTGGGAAGCTTTGGAAGTTGCCTACAATGGAGGGGCAAGATGGACTTTTACCTAGCTTATCTCTGATAAGCTAGGAGCTTGGTGAGCATAAAGAAACTCTAGTAAAGCTAGCGCTAAGGTTTTCTACTTTCAAGATTTAAAAATTCCAAGTTTTAGTGTAATTTCCATTTTACTGTATTAGTGCTTATCATTGCTTATCTCTGTGCTTTTTGTGCTTATTTAGTGTTTGTTAGTTATATTATTGCTTAAAATCTTACGGTTGTTCAGTGGTTTTTATTGTTGCTCAAAATTTCATTTTCACTGTCAAAATAGCATTAGTGATCATCTTGTGTATTTGTGATTAAAACCTGTGTTTCTGTGCTTGTTTTGGCTCATTAAACCTTCATAAGTTGTTGTGGATCAATTTCATAACCTCAATCACTCATTTGTTTTGAAAATCAAAAATTAGTGCAGTTAAAGTAGTGTTTGGTTTGCTGTCAAATCTGACTTGCAGGGTGTTTTGTGTGTTGTTTTTGGTTAGTACATGATCCATTAGGTCTATTTAAGTCACCAGAGTCATAATAACTTGTGTCTTTTCAGAAAAAAGTCAAAATAGCATGTAATCTTGATTAACTTGTTCACTGTAAGGATTTTTAGTGCCATAACATCAAATTAGTTCACAAGTTGTTAGGGTTACTTAATTTCATGTTCTTGTAGTCTAATATAACATATTCAGTGAGTAAATCAAGATCAAAACTCATAAAAGTCAAACCCTTAGTGTTTTCTCAAAAGTCAAAAATGCATACTCAGTAAAATGGCAAGTTTTTCTTTGTGATCCATAGGGTTTAAAACAGATTGGAAATCCAAAGTTTTTGTGGATTTGTGTTATTTTATTGCTTATTTAAACATTTCAAAAAGAAAATTCCATTTTGGAATCCATTTGCTTATAAATAAGCAGTGTTAAAGTGCCCCCTTTGGTCTGTAACCTCCCCTGTGTCACAGCTTTTTACCCATCTTCATAAGCTTCCATAGAGCTTATTAGTGGGCCCCAGTGCATGATTCTTGGCTTTTTGGAAAGCCAAGCAACCATTCTTGATAGTCCAGTGCTTATTTTTCATTCCCAAGCTTATTTAATAGGTCTGCACTTAGCTTCTTTTTTGTCCCATTTGACAGTGTATACTGAGTGGTCAGTATACACTGAGAGTTTGGCCAAATTTCATAAGCTCACACAGAGCTTATTTGTAAGAGTTAGACTTAGAATTTTGGCTTATTTGAAAGCTTTCTAGGTGAACTTGTTAACCCAAGTTTCATTTTGGATCTCTGAGCTTATTTGTGGGCCCCACAAGGCTTACAAGATAGCTATTTGGTCTGTTTGTATCTGTGGCTATTTGGAATTGCTTATTTGTGATCTTTGGCTTATTCACTGTGCTTTTTCAGTTCCTTTGGCTTTATTTATGTTCATATAAGTTGTATTCATCTTATTTTGTAGCTTGTTTGTACTGTAGAGCTTATTAGAAGCTTTTGCATTTCCAAAATTCCAAAAATATAATCTGTCAAGCATTTTAGTGTCCAAATTGCTTATTTTTAAGTTTTGTAAAAAGTGTTTTCATAAAAGTTGCTTAATTTCCTTGTTAGATCATCTGTCAAAAAGAAAATTCCAAAAATAATCACTTTTAATAAAGTGATAGCTTCTATTTAAGCCATTTGGCTTATTGTTCAGCTTTTTCAAAAAGCAATTTTCATTTTTATAATTTTCATAAGTTCCTGGTCACTTGTAGTATTTATAATAATTTTCTTAGATTTTTATCTTTTCATTTAGTAATTATAATAATTAATATTAGTTAAATTAGTTTTAATTAAAAAACCAAAAAGAAAATCACTCACTGTTTATTTTTAATCACTAGCATCTTTTTATAATTTTTCTAGTTCTCATTAATTATAAAGTATTTTTAGAAATTAGTTTCAGAGTTTTTACTGTTCATTTACTATTACTCTCATTTAAATTAGTTTAAATAATTTTTAATTAGTAATTTAGTAAATAATTAATAAAATAGTGTAATAATAGTTTTTATAAACTTTTTATAACTTTTTAAGGTTCCTGTATTAGTTAATTAGTTTTATAAAATATTTCATAATTTTCTAAGTCATTTTTAGTATTATTAGTAATTTAAATTAGTAAATTAGTTTAATTAGTTTAATTTAGTAATTAATTAATATTAAATCCAGAAAAAGACAAAAATATATATTTTCAATTTTTATATTTCTTTTAAGTCATTTTAGATTTTTAGAAATTAATTTTGCAATTTTATAATTTAAATTTGTAATATAACTCTTTTTAGATTAATTTAAATAGAATTTTTATTAAGTTTTAAATAGTTTTAGTAATTAATTAATATTTAAATATTAAAATAATCAAAAAAATAATTTTCTTTTTAATTCAATTTTCTTTTCATTTTAAGTTTGTAAAAGTTTCATTTTCACCCCTTCTAGTTTTTATTTGTTCATATTTTACCTTATTCCCATTTTTCCAGTACGCATTTAGGTATATTAGGAATAATTGCATTTCTGTATTTGTTAATACTGTTTTATTATCATTCCAAGCAATCAGTAGTGTAAAAATTAATCCAAATCTTTATCTGGTTACTATTCCTGAATCACTTATTCCCAAAACGTTTTCAAAATACCATTTCAATCTCGCTGGGACTTAACGACCCGGGGATACACTGTGCTTACACCGGATCATAAATTGATCTCTCCTCTCTCAGATTTGACTTGTTGACCACACCTGGTTAACTGGTTAGTTTGGGAGGAGTCACATATCCTCACATGCCTTCGAAGGCTCATCCACCTGAGCCTGACTCGCCTCCGGTGACAACTTCTCAGTATGCGCTGCATCACCCCCTGCAGCTTCATCACTGCACGCAAAGGACAAGAAGTCAAGGTTATTAAAAAAAATGAATGAATGAGGCATAGGTCTCATTACTTACTTGGGAGAAGGAGTCTTAGCCGTATCCTGCGCAGTGATGGATGGCGACACATCCTCTTCTGATGATGCATCCACAGAAATACGGTGGCGTCTTTGCTTGGAGGTGCTCGCGCCATCATCGCCAAAAACCTTCTTGCGCTTTACACCCTGGCCAGCCCCCTCTGGCGCATCCACAACCTTGACAATCTCCACATCTTCTGAAGAATCGCTGCGCGACAGTTCCACCTCTGGGGATTGTTCCCTAGGGATGGGAACACTGCGCACAGGGGTCGCCTCTAAGGTTACTGAAGGAGTACCCTCTGACTCCAGTGCGAGCTCCATCGTGCGCCCCGCAGTGGCCTCCAGTACGGGCTCCTCACCTTCTCTTAAGGGGCGCACCCCCACAGTCACCTGTTTCGGCCTCGCCAAGTGCACGACTTGAAATAGATCCATCTCTGCGCAACAAGCAACAACAAAGAAAAAAGAGTTACATAAGCTACTATAAGAAAGGGCGCTTACACTAATAAGCGAAGGAGAAGGAAGGACAAGCACCCACCCCGGTTATCCTCATCCAAGAAGGTTGGCATCTCGCCAGGAGGCTGGAAGTAGTTGCGACTAATGCCTAGGTGCACCAACAACTCTTCGGGGTAGGCTCTGATCGGAATACGATTGGCATTTATCGTATCCGCGTCAGCTACGCTATACGTCCCGGCTGGGCACTCGTCCCTCGGCAGCGTTCCTTGGGTATAGAACGCATAATCCCACGGGAAAAACGTCCTATCAACCCAGAAGAAGTTCTCCCTCCAATCCCTGAGCGCATCTAATTTTTCTGTATAACATTGCAAGCGCCCTAGGCGCTTGGCAAAGGATACCCACCCGTTTGACCACGTCGAGTGGTAAAACGCGCGGAAAAGATGGATGGTAGGGTCAATCGCCATCAAGCGACAATTAACCTCAAAATTCGTTATTTTACCTGCACCTATGCAGTGCAGCTGGGAGATGTGGAGGCGATAATAGTTTAGAATGTCACACAAGAATAGCGACATGGGTACGCGCTGGTTGGCGAATTCAAAGAAACTCGTATATACCCCTACTTTCCCATTGGGGAAATCCGCTATGGATGCAGTTGCCGCCGAAACTTCCGGGTCCAACGCCTCAGGAATGAAATAATCCGAGGTGAACTGACGCAGTTCATCCTCGGATATATCGGATGTAAAGTCGAATAATTGGCGGACCATGATTCGAATACAAACGCGCACGCGCTATTACCTTAGTACAGATTTGATTTCTTGAGTGGTGTTTGAATATTTTAACAATGGTGGAAATGAATTTGTTACAGTGATAATCACAGTAAAAAAAAGGATACCCTTTATATAGGGTTTCCCATAGTCTTGGATGTTTGACACGTGTAACCCACTAACTTTAAACGTGTGGCTAGGAGATCAAAAGGTAAGATACTTTTTGCACTTTCCCACGATTTCTAAGGCAACATTTTCGGATTTATTCGGACCAGATTCATGGTATATTCTTTTGGCGGGAAAAATTTGGAACTTGACTGCCACGAATGCTGGAGTGTCTTTCGGTACGACTGATAGTCTAGCATCCGCGGTTGCACCGTGCGCATACTAGACTAGGGGGACATGATGACGTATAGTCCGCACTCGGGTCACGAACCCGACCAATGGACATTACTAATGCCCAAGCCCATCACGCGTGGGCTATTATAATAATGATTTGGGCTCACGAAAGCCCAAACTCAAACCCAAAGTTATTTATGTCCTTGATATAGGATATCTCTTATCTATGGGATAAGGATCAAGAGGCTAGATAATTACGGGATACGCCGAAGAGAGAGGAACACGAAACCTACAAGGATTTCATATATATATAAAGGGCATCACGGCTCTCATGGAGGTATCATCTAATAACCCTAACTCTTCACTAAAACCCTAAAACCGATTACTTACTCTCACGCTGGAGGATAATCGTGGGAAACAATCCCACGATAAGCCTAACGGTGTTTTCTTGCTTTCTTAGTGCGCATGTCACAACATCAAGGTTCAATTGATACGACAACAAGAGTCCAAATAAGGAACATCCAACTTTTGTATCAACAGTAATACAAATCCTTGCATTCTGTAAACCAAACAACTTTGTTAATGTAATCAGATTACAATTACATAAGGTTACGCCAGATTACAACGCAGCAAACGGGGCCTTGGTAAATGATGAAATAGACATTTGCCAGACGTAACTGGTTCTTATGCTAATGAATTACTTATATGTTTTAGTTGGTAGATTTACTGTACTGATGTTAAATTAGATTTTTACTATTGAAGCTAAGTTGGAAGTATATATGGTCTAGACTCTAGAATACAATGTAGATAAGAATGCCAAAATATGAAATTTATAGGACGACTTAAGGTTTATCACTTTAGTTTGTATCCAAAAATACAATGACCATGGAAGTTGAATTAACAGAGTTATTTTATGACATGCCACCGACCAAAAACGGTGTTAATGTGTTTATTTATGTTTTGTATACTAAAAGCCACATTTTTAGCAACGCGTTATATTTAAAAACTCCTAAAATGCTAATGATGCTGAGTATAATATGAAGATCCAACGGCTTTCTGGTATTAAATATAGTTTAGAAATATTGGAATAACAGTTTAAGGATTAATCAATAGTCTGGGGGCAAAAGGAATAGGCTGACAATTCGAGTACCAAAAGTCCAAAAGGTGCTTTTGCCAATTTCACATACATCACTGTATAACGTTTAAAAGTTCTTATTTGTATTTTCTTTACTTAAGATAATTAGTACTAATATATTTACGTGACATTTACCGTTTGAAGTTTTTCCTGAAAATTCACTTCTAAATGATTGAAATTTATAATGCAAATTACTTTGAATAAAATAACGTCACTTAAATGAGCTGTAGATTATGCAAACATAAATGTATGTTGGCATAAATAATAGTTATCGAGACATAATAACTTGCAAGCCCCCGTAGATCGCACACAATCCAATGGTATAAAAATTATGAACCTTCCTTACAATTAGCATCAAGATCTCATCTACTCCATCTCCCAACAAATCCCTACACATATTTTAAATTCCCACACGAACACAAGTTGTCAATTAANGATTACAATTACATAAGGTTACGCCAGATTACAACGCAACAAACGGGGCCTTGGTAAATGATGAAATAGACATTTGCCAGACGTAACTGGTTCTTATGCTAATGAATTACTTAGGTGCCGTTTGGTATGCCGCCATCAATCACAATGGGAATGATTTTGATAGTTGTGATGGGCCCTTCGGTATGAAAGATCCATACCTTATTCTTTTGAGGTATATGAAGTATAGAACATTTTTATCATTTATTACCATAGTTGTGAGGCCCCTCATCCTAAACAAACACATTTAATCACTTTCATAGTTATAGTGTCATTCCCATAGTCGAATACCAAACGCACCCTTATATGTTTTAGTTGGTAGATTTACTGTAGTGATGTTAAATTAGATTTTTACTATTGAAGCTAAGTTGGAAGTATATATGGTCTAGACTCTAGAATACAATGTAGATAAGAATGCCAAAATATGAAATTTATAGGACGACTTAAGGTTTATCACTTTAGTTTGTATCCAAAAATACAATGACCATGGAAGTTGAATTAACAGAGTTATTTTATGACATGCCACCGACCAAAAACGGTGTTAATGTGTTTATTTATGTTTTGTATACTAAAAGCCACATTTTTAGCAACGCGTTATATTTAAAAACTCCTAAAATACTAATGATGCTGCGTATAATATGAAGATCCAACGGCTTTTTGGTATTAAATATAGTTTAGAAATATTGGAATAACAGTTAAAGGATTAATCAATAGTCTGGGGGCAAAAGGAATAGGCTGACAATTCGAGTACCGAAAGTCCAAAAGGTGCTTTAGCCAATTTCACATACATCACTGTATAACGTTTAAAAGTTCTTAATTGTATTTTCTTTACTTAAGATAATTAGTACTAATATATTTACGTGACATTTACCGTTTGAAGTTTTTCCTGAAAATTCACTTCTAAATGATTGAAATTTATAATGCAAATTACTTTGAATAAAATAACGTCACTTAAACGAGCTGTAGATTATGCAAACATAAATGTATGTTGGCATAAATAATAGTTATCGAGACATAATAACTTGCAAGCCCCCGTAGATCGCACACAATCCAATGGTATAAAAATTATGAACCTTCCTTACAATTAGCATCAAGATCTCATCTACTCCATCTCCCAACAAATCCCTACACATATTTTAAATTCCCACACGAACACAAGTTGTCAAATTAAGGAACACAAATTTTAGACTTCTGAATTTTATGGCCTCACTTTACAATCAAGAATCCTAAAGTTTGGCTAATAGTGATTAGCAAAAAGTGACACCCTTCTTACACTTTACAAATCATCGAGGGAGCAATATGTTTTGGTGATGATAAAAAGCCGAATTACAAAAACCGTTGACAATGAATTAGTATATGATGCATATCGACTTTGACATTTAAATAGTTAGGATTGTTAAGATCTATTAGGCATCAAAATACAATTGCAGAGATTTGAGTTAGGAGTTAGAATTCTCTGATGTTTAAAATGAACATTACCGTGATATTGAAGTTGTTGTGAGTAAATATTTGATTTAAAATAAAACAAAGGTCCCACAATAATAAACCAAATTGCTAATTATGAGTTTATAGTCTCGATATAGTATACTCCCTCCGTACCAAAATTATTGTTATGAGAGAGAAATCACAAAGTTTAATAAAAGTGGGGGCGCTTTAATTTTCAACCACTAAAATGAAATATTCTTCCACTAGATTCTCTAATTTTTACTTAATAAGGAAAGTAGACAATTATTTTAGGACAACCCGAAAAAGAAATGTGGACTATAAATATGAGACGGAGGGAGTAACTAAATTGATTAATTAAGGGACAAGGATTCTCTCAAGTTATAAACACAACTTGAGTCAAGTTAGGGTATTATGAGCCATTGGATTTGATCAAATGGCTCAAATCAAAAAAAGTTCTTTTGATTTTAGTCATTGAATCAAATCCAATGGCTCATAATTCCCTAACTTAACTCAAGTAACTTGAGAATCCTAACCCTTAATTAAGAGTGAAAGGATTGTCTAACATGTGCATTTAGGGCAAAGTGAGTATAACAATTTTACACGTCCTTTACACAAATAGAATCCATCCAACAATTTAACTCACTTTAAAACTCAAGACAACAAAAACGAACTAGTATCTTCTTAAATCCACTTTTCTACAAATAACTAACCTAATTCTAGTAATTACACTAGTATTAAATAATCACTTTTAGCACACAATGCCAAAACACCTTTTACAAACACTAACCCTCATTCATTTACACTAATCACAATATTGACTTTGACAATTCTGCAAATTAGTCGACACTAACTAAATCATCTCCATTTTAGCATTCAATCAAGATCCTTCCACCTCATTTCTTCCACCTCATTTATTCACAATCAATCTTCATATACTCACACAACCAACAAAAGCAATCAACCTCTCCAAGAAACCACAAGATTCCCCCTTAAAAACCAACACCAAAAACCAAAATTTTTATAAAAAAACAAAAACAAAAACCAAAACAACCCTATCTTTATCTTCTTCTTCTATACATTCATACCCATTAAATAAAGATCCAATCTTTCTTGGTATTGTTCATTTCTCAATAAGATCCAATCTTGCAACATACCCATAAGTTTTTAGGCCAAAATAACACTTGGGTATTGCTCATTTGTGCTAAAGATCCAATCTTTAAACCTACCCACAATTTATTTTTTTAACATTTTGAATCAAAATTATGTAAAGTTTGAGCTGGGCATTCTTCATAACTGCAAAAGATCCAATCTTTTAACATACCCATAATTTTTTTAATAGTTTTAAGCTAAGATTTGAGTTGGGTATTGCTCATTTGTGAAAAAGATCCAATCTTTTTAGCATTTTGAGCCAAATCAAGAAAAAATAACAAGTGGTTATAGTTGGTTTGGTGATGAATATGAATAATATCCCATCAACACCAGGTAAGTTCAAGATGGAAAAATCACCATTTATTTACAATAGATTCAGGTTGCATTATCTATCTTTAGCTAAGTTAACATTTTGGAGCTTTATTTTTATGGGCTTAATAGTTATGTTCTTTTTTAAGTCCCCAACTACGCAAACTAGTTCGAATTCAATGCCATCCTCAGATCTCTCTCGTAGATCTTTAAAAACCAATTCTTGGGGTGGGCCCGGGTGGGAGAAAAGGGTCAAGTCATCTGCTAAGATCCGATCACAAAATGGGATATCTGTTTTAGTGACTGGTGCAGCTGGATTTGTTGGTACTCATGTTAGTGCTGCGTTGAAAAGGCGCGGTGATGGGGTTTTGGGACTAGATAATTTTAATAACTATTATGATCCTGCGTTGAAAAGAGCTAGGCAGGCGTTGCTTGAGAGAAGTGGGATTTATATCGTGGAAGGCGATATAAATGATGTTGAGTTGGTTAAGAAGTTGTTTGAGGTTGTTCGGTTTAGTCATGTTATGCATTTAGCTGCGCAAGCTGGTGTTAGATATGCTATGGAAAATCCTGGTTCGTATGTTCATAGTAATATTGCTGGTTTTGTTAATTTGCTTGAGGTTTGTAAAAGTGCTAATCCGCAACCTGCTATTGTTTGGGCGTCGTCTAGTTCTGTTTATGGATTGAATACTAAAATTCCCTTTTCGGAAAAAGATAGGACAGATCAGCCCGCGAGCCTTTATGCTGCTACTAAAAAGGCTGGTGAAGAGATTGCGCATACTTATAATCACATTTATGGGTTGTCTTTAACTGGTTTAAGGTTCTTTACTGTTTATGGACCATGGGGTAGACCGGATATGGCTTATTTCTTTTTCACCAAGGATATTTTGAAAGGGAAGTCCATTCATATCTTTGAAGGTGCTAATCATGGAACTGTGGCTCGTGACTTTACTTATATTGATGATATTGTAAAGGGTTGTTTGGGTGCTTTGGATACTGCTGAAAAGAGTACGGGTAGTGGTGGAAAGAAAAAGGGGAATGCTCAATTGAGGGTTTTCAATTTGGGGAATACGAGTCCAGTTCCTGTATCGGATCTTGTTAGTATTTTGGAAAGGTTGTTGAAGGTGAAGGCGAACAGGAGGGTTATGAAGTTGCCTAGGAATGGTGATGTTCCATTTACGCATGCGAATATTAGTTATGCTCAAAGGGAGTTTGGTTATAAGCCTACGACAGATCTTCAAACGGGGTTGAAGAAGTTTGTGAGATGGTATGTTAGTTACTATGGTTCAGGGAAAAAGAACGATCATTAAGTGTCAACACACGTGAATGGGATTTTCAAAAGATTTGGTAAAGTTATTCTATAAATTCTTGTTCTATTTTGTATTCACATTATTGTTTTTGTTCATCTGCATGATCTTTGTTCCTATATATTGTAATGATTATAAGAAGGCCTGAAAAGGAACGAAATCCCACGAAGGATTGATTTTTGTGATATGTACTGTAAACATTAAAGAATGTGTTTTTTTTACTTGTGGGAATGTAATTGTTGTAGCTTCATTATTGTAGAATTTATGACTGAGATAAGAAATTTGCTTTATTTGGTTGGAGTTGTACCATTTTATGAAAGGAAAACACTATCGTTTAAATTTATTATTCATTTTTTACTTCATGTAGTGGATGTTATGAGTTTGCCGATTCCAGTATTTCCTGATAAGTTGGAACTCTTTGACTAAAATTTGTTGTGTCCCTTATGATTCAAGTAAATGTTCTTTACGTCTCTTGTATTTGGGTATATGCTCTTAAATTAGACTTTAAAAGAGTAGGAACACAATAGTTTTGAATCTTATCAGAACTTTCATCCAAGTGTCACTTTTTTTCTGTTGCTGAAAAGTCATGATGTATATATAGGTATTCCTTGCATTCTGGATCTATGTCTAAGTTTGACTAGAAATGGACGAAGTAGAATACGTTCAGATAATGTTTTAATAAGCATTAAGCGGTGATAGAGTTATAGGTAGTTGGGCGGCCTCTTACCACCTATCTCTTAAACGGTTATGACATGTGTTGGCGGATCACTTAAACATGACAGTTGAACTTTTTGTACTTATATTTTTGTATCTTTGTGCTCATACAACTATAAAGCTAGAAGTCAAATGATGAACACAACCTCTTACAATGTTTAAGTCAACAAGTGGTGGACTGGTGGGTTAGTTTTATATGTCATCAGATACTTGTTTCAAGTTTGACTTCTTCATTTTAAGTTCTCCTTAAAGATCTTGATGATGGGTGCAAATGTGCTTTTTCTATTTCGACTTCCAGGTGTTTAGAACATAACAGGTTTATATGTTATGAGGTCTTGATCTTATTTTGACATTTCTGTTTTGTTCAAGTAACCGTTCGACTTAAGGATCTTGATGTTTTTGGATATATGCTGTTAGTTTTAACTTGCAGTGAACAGAAAACCCAATAGGTTAGGATTCTCTCAGTTGCTTGATTTAGGTTTGACTTGTTTGGTTGAGGTCACCATTTGCCTTTTAATTCTTGATGATGGATGTGCATGTTCTTTTCATTTCTTTGCATTTTGGATCTATGCTAGCTTCGACTTAAAGTGTGACTCTGAATGACCTGTAATTTTGCATCTTATGAGTAATGGCGTTACCATATTGTCGACTTAATAACACATTCTTTTAGCTCTTCCTTACATTAGATCAGTATGAACATCCACCAGACGTGGTTCTGAAGGAAGAGGCACCAATGATGTTGTTTGTTGTTTGTGCAAAGTTTTAAGGGTGGTGGGGTCCATGCTTTTAATAGCCTAAAAATAACCTGGATTTTGACATCTATGGCCATACTTGAGCAACACTAAAAGTATTGATCTACATTCTTCCTTCATCTCAACTAAGATTTCTAGTCGTCATTGGCATCTTTTTTCTGTTCCATTTCAAGCAAGATGTAAATTGAGACGAATTCAAACTCGCAGCTAGTAACCCGAGAATAACTTGGGAAGTAACTCGCTAAATGCATATATAACAAAATTTATTTGTTTTGACATCAAAATAGGGTACAGTGTAACACAGTTCCATCAAGAATATCTTACAAAATTCTCATTAAGTTTGTAAATTGAGACGGGTTCAAACTCGCAGCTAGTAACCCGAGCATAAGACTTGGGAAGTAACTTGCTAAATGCATATATAACAAAATTTATTTGTTTCGCATCAAAATATGGTACAGTGTAACACAGTTCCATCAAGAGTATCTTACAAAATTCTCATTAAGTTTGTAAATTGAGACGGGTTCAAACTCGCAGCTAGTAACCCGAGCATAAGACTTGGGAAGTAACTCGCTAAATGCATATATAAAAAAAAAAAAATTGTTTTGCATCAAAATATGGTACAGTATAACACAGTTCCATCAAGAATATCTTATAAATTCACATCAAGTTTGTAAAGTGAGATGGGTTCAAACTCGCAGCTAGTAACCCGAGCATAAGACTTGGGAAGTAACTCGCTAAATGCATATAACAAAATTTCTTCAGACATTGACAATTGACAATCTTCTCTCCGCTCGTCTAAACATCTAGATTTGTTGTGTCGGTTTATGAGTATCATACACGACCATACAACCATCAAGTATGCAAGTTTGAATAAAAAAGAATGAGTAAATTACAAGAATGGTCCCTGTGGTTTGACAAAACTTTCATCTACTGTCCCTCAAACTTAAAAGTTGCATGTATGGTCCCTGCCGCTGCCAAAGAATAACATGAATGGTCCTTAAGACTAACTGTTGTTAGTTTTTTCCGTTATTCCATTTGCACCGTTAGTCCTTTAACGACCATTTGCAACAAACATTTGCACCGTTAGTCCTTTCATACGTTTTTGTCTGTTTTTATACGTTTTCGTCCGTTTTTATACGTTTTCGCCCATTTTCCTACGTTTTCATCCGTTTTTCTTACGTTTTAATTTGTTTTTCTTACGTTTTTTCCGTTTACATCTGTTTTTGTCCGTTTTTATACGTTTTAGCCCGTTTTCTTACATTTTCATCCGTTTTTATACGTTTGTATCCGTTTTTGTCCATTTTTATACGTTTTTCTTACGCTTTTTCCGTTTACATACGTTTTTCTTATAATTTGGTTTATAAATTTTTGTTTTCTTATAATTTTTTTTCCTAATAATTTGGTTTTCTTATAATTTTTTTTCTTATAAATTTTAAAGAAATATAGGAAAAAAATTATAAGAAAAATAAAAAAAAAATTATAAGAAAACCAAATTTAAACATATTTAGGAAAAAACTTATGAAAACGGAAGAAAAAAACGTAAGAAAAACGGACAAAAATGTAAGAAAAAACGGACAAGACGTCTGAAAATGAAAAAACGTAAGAAAAGGACAAAAACGTAAGAAAAACGGACAAAAACGTAAGAAAAATAGACGAAAATGTAAGAAACTAGGCAAAAACGTAAGAAAAACGGACAAAAACGTATAAAAACTAACAAAAACGTATGAAAACAGAAAAAAAAAACGTAACGAAAAAGTATAAAAATGGACGAAAATGGATACAAACGTATAAAAATGGATGAAAATGTAAGAAAACGGGCCAAAACGTATAAAAACGGACGAAAACTTATGTAAACGTAAAAAAGTATGAAAACGTAAGAAAAGCGGACAAAAACGTAAGAAAAACGGATGAAAATGTAAGAAACTGGGCGAAAACGTATAAAAACAGACGAAAACGTATGAAAACAGCAAAAACGTATGAAAACTGGAAAAACGTAAGAAAAACGGACAAAAATGTAAGAAAAACGGATGAAAGTGTAAGAAACTTGGCGAAAACGTATGAAAACGGAAAAAACGTAAGAAAACAGACAAACACGTAAGAAAAACGGATGAAAACGTAAGAAAATGGGCAAAAACGTGTAAAACCGGACGAAAACGTATAAAAACGGGCAAAAACGTATGAAAGGACTAACGCTGCAAATATTTGTTGCAAACGGTCGTTAAAGGACTAACGGTACAAATGGAGTAACGGAAAAAACTAATGACAGTTAGTCTGAGGGACCATTCATGTTATTCTTTGGCAGCGACAGGGACCATACATGCAACTTTTAAGTTTGAGGGACGGTAGGTGAAATTTTCGTCAAACCATAGGGACCATTCATGTAATTTACTCAAAGATTTTATAGTAACAACTTCTTGTTAAACATCTTCTATTTTGAGAATTAGATATCTGCTGTCAAATGAACTTTGTACAATGTTCTGTTGTTAGGTGTAACAAACATGAATTCGAATATTGGTTTATAAACTAATAATGGTTTTCAATCTACTAAATAGAGGTCTTTTGACCTTTAAATATGATGGATCAGTTGAACTGCCTCTAAAAACAACACATAATAAATGGTATCATATAACAACTTTATCTCATACAACAAGCAACCAAGCTTGTCCGGAAAATACTAATCAATATTTGGAGCAGCAGCATCCCAAACAACCACTTCCATAATCTAGAAGTAATTCACGTTTTTTAGATAACACAAGGGATAACGTCTTTCCATCTTTGATCATGTAAATGTACCAAAAGCTTACCTATTTTTCTTTCCTCGTTATGGTTTCTATTGGCACCTAAGCCTTTGCCCATCACCCAGTCACATAGGTGTTAGCTAAAATATGCTAGTGAACCCGTGAATTCAAATTGCAGTGAAGCAGGCATGGTTTTCGCACATGTTAGTGTTGGATACATTACAACATGAACTAGTTGTCAAAAGGTCACACTTTGGCATGCATCTCAAATGAAGATCAAGAATCCTGAAGGAAAGAGAACTTTTAAATTTTAACAACCAATACAACTAGAAAGTTTGTAATCTATGCAAAATTTTATGTTTGTAAGTTTTAAACAGAGGTTGGCAGTCTGCAGGATGATTTTTTTTTGGTGTAAGATGTTTTTGTCAATGAAAAATATATAAGGTTAAAGGTTCATCAGATGACTGTTGCCTATTCAATAGATTTGATATGGAGCAAACAGGCTAAACTCAGGTCGCAAAGTTGTTTTGGGTACCAGCCTAGGAGAAAACAGGCTGAAAGAAACTTGAAACCGATTTCTTGTGTCCCCAACAACTATATTTAAGTGGGAAAAGGTCAAATTTGTTTACACACCTTGTGCTCTAGAGAACTTTGTGGGTGTTATAACCCACGATACTAAAACACTCGTATACAGAACAAAACTTGAAACAGCTTTTCAGAACACAAATCAAACACAGTAGAAGTAAAATGTAAAAGAGAGCAATGAACCATCCATCTTTTCTAAAACTATTTCATCCATGTTGATAAAAAAACACACATGTTTCCGTTTTCTTTCTAACATCACTCTTCAAATGACAATTCAAACCAAGGCCAGAAAAAGATCTGAATGCAACTTCCAACTGTTTTATATCTATCCAATGCTACAATACAAGCTATAAAATAAAAGAAACAAAAGTCTCTTAACATAACAGCTCAACCTTTTATATTGGATCAAATGGCAGCCGCTCTATAGTTCATCCTGCAGATAATAAATAAAAATTGGGATATTAGAAATCGTGATTTGGATTCAAGGTAGCAACAACTCTATATACTTTCATACTCTTACCTTAACGTCACTTTCATCTGCTTCCTCATCATCCTCTGCCTCGGCCTCGTCTGTTTCATTGCCCTCATCCTCAGCCTGAACCACATTTCATCTCATAATCAGTATAAGAAGTTTCATTTTGAAATAGTAAATTATAAATACAGAGTGTGAGAGACTCACATCAGAATCAGCGGGATCAGACTTTGATTCCTGAGAGGGAAAAAGGTAAATGGTATATTAGATCAAATAAAAAGGCACCAGGGAACTCCTTATGTACAGATTAAGGTATATAAAGCAATACGCCAAAACAGGTAAGCTCAAGTACATGTGGGTCGTGTTGGATTGACCCCTCCAAACTATTTTGTCTAAACATCTTTTGTAGAAATATTTTGACTATATGAAGAGTATAAAGTAACTATTAAAGTTCTACAATTAGAAAGAATAATCTGATTTTATTTATTAAGAATTTATTAAAACGCGTTGGTAAGTATATAAATGTACTAATTGACCAATTATCAATCAAAAACCCAAATTGACTTCATTTCATATATATCGGTTCAAACGCTTTGCTTTTAACTTGATTTAATAAAACTTCATTTGAATATACTACGGAGCATAAAAGAATTTAAACCTGTTCGACCCTTAGATATTTTTCCTCTACAGCTAATTAGTCTATTCAACCTGTTTGACCCATTATTAATCAGAAACTGAAATTGACTATTTCAAATAGATCAGTTCAAACTCTTTGCTTTTTAACTTGATTTCAAAAAATTTGAAATGTCTTGTAGGATTTTTCTCAAAGACCATAGGACTGTGAAAAGACAAAACTGAAAGAATAATCATATACCTCTTCCTCCCTCTTCTTTTCTAGCTCTTCAAATGCAGCTTTCTCAGCCTAACAGGATAAAAATTAGAATGAGCAATAGAAGATGCTAATCAAAACTAGTGAGTTTATATAGTATAGATATAAAGTAACTTACATCTTTTTGCTTGGCCCAAGTTTCTTCCACCAGCTGTTTGGCGTATTCAGGATCATCACATATCAATACATTGTCAAACAAAGTTCCAGATTTAACCTGCAAACAAGGGTAACACAAATCTGAGCATTCAGCTTTCTATTAATCATACAAGCTTATACATAGTTAACGCTAACAAAGACACCAACCTGCCACAACTCGATACCAACGTACTTCAACTTGGGGAATACATATAGATCAGGGTCGTCCTTGAAATCTAACATTCACAAAAAGCAAATGGTTGTAAATGAAAAGTTGGATTTGACACTAGAGTCAAATTAATGCAACAAATTCAGAAGTGAGAAGACAGAAACCTGGGTTGTCAATCATAGGCGCCTTCCACTTCCCTTGGTAGTTAGGGTTCTTGATTTTCTGTCAACAGTAAATACAATTTAGAAAACAGTTGCTATTATTTCGTATAAAACGTAGGCATCGAACAGAAAAGTCCACAAACCTTTGCCTTCCATGGACCCTTGTACTCTGGGTTTGGAATAGTCGGGACGGTCCACTCGCCATCTTCCTCCTCATCCCAATCTTCTGGCTGGAGTTTTTATTTTCTTTTCATCAGAAATTAATCCCAGAATGCTTTACAAGTCAAAAACAGAATACTGAAAATAAACACGAACCTTCTTGGCATCTGGGTCGGGGATCTCCTTTTCGATGTCATCATAACCCTGGTAACCAAAAAACAACAATCAGTTATGGAGCCCAATATAAATATAAAAAGAGTAACAGAACTTGGTGCTATATTACCTCAGGTTTCTTGTCTTCAGGGTCATCAATGAACTCCTTGTCATCCCAATCTTCAGGCTGTCATCAATTTGAAATCGATTAGACGGGACTCTCGTAACATTGCATAAACAAACTTATTGTCCATGTATATGAATTTACCTTTTTGGCCTCGGGGTCCTTGATCTGCTTTGCTGGGAGAAGGTCCCAATCAGAGTACAAACTTCCAGTCTGCTTCTCTTCATTATCGATTAGGATAGAGTAGGTAGCATCAGGGCGGAGGATGAAGGTGTAAACATGTGAGAGCTGGTCGGTCTCACAAGGGACGTCTTTCTTGATCAACTTGTTTTCCCCGTTGTATGTAAGAATTGCATGGACTTTCTTTGTGGCGTAACCACAGATATCAGGTCCAAACATAATACTGCCAGTTAAAACAATTTTAAGCTATGAGCAATACAAACATGAGAAATTATTTATGATAGTTTGGTTGACGGGTCTGTGGTAAATAACCTGTATGGGGTATCACCACCAAATTTCTTTTGGTCTACATCACCGCTAAGCAATTTCATGTATCCACCACCACAATCAAGCTTCTGCTCATGCTTGACAGAAAATTGGAAGACGAGTGTTTTATCCTTGTTGCTGAATTCAGGGTACTCAGCTGAAATGGCATAAAATCTGTAGTCTTCACTGGTCTGGATACCTATAATTCAGAACAGGAACAAAATTGTCAGCAACGTACATCCATACAAATATTCTTGATGTAGAAGCATTTACAATCTCTGTAAAAAAACGAATGGATAAAGTGTTACCTTTATCGTTGGCATCTCCATTCCATTTACCAGAGGTGTAATTCCACTCCCCAGCCATGCCGTCTTCTTTTTTCCAGTCTGATTTAACCCACCGGCTTTCCCATCCATCTGATGCAAATTACATGTGAAGATTAGGACAACAAACGTACAAAATACTTGCAACACTTACCTACAAAGGAATTAAACTTTACACTACGCACATGCCAAATGCTGATAAATTATGAATCGACTTATTACATTTTTATCCGAATTCATTATTGTATGTTTCTCCTCTTCAAACCATGAGAAGATATGCTTATTAAATTTTGAACAAGCCACGTGCTGAAAGCTAACACTATAATAAAACTGTCTTTGTCAAAGGATAGGGATCTAAACATACATCTATCACAATCACCTAAATCCACATGAATCAACAACTAACCTCCAGCCACAAACATGCATGATTTCCTGATCTAACATCAAAAAGTTCAACACGCCCAAAAGCGTAACACACTAGTTCCAACTCTAATTATAAAAACATAATTGTTAATAATCTTACTTACACAACATATCTCATCACAATCACACATAACTCAACTAAACCTACCTTACTTTTAATTTTACCGCAAAATCACAGACCAAAACCTAACAAAGCCAACCAATCTCATCTCTACGTAATCAGGTCAACCTAAAACAATTCATACTAACTACATTCACATCAATCTCAATTAATTCAGCATTTCACTAAATTAACAAATCGAAACCGAACACATGAAATACGCAGATATAGCATTATAAAGCGAAGCACGCCTAAAATAGTGATACGCTACTGCTAATTTTAATCACAACATTCAACACAATTACGCCATAAGCACTTTTATCTCTACCGAATCGCGTCAACTAAAAACAAAACATATTAACTAAATTAAGTCGAAACCGAAACCGAAACCGAATCCGAACAGATCAATCGCAAAAACACATCACAAATTCACCATTTCACTAAATTAAATAGATCAAGCATCGATCATTTTACATAACATAATCACATCAATTCATTTCAATCCAAAACTATTCATAATATATAAAACAATAACAGATCAAGTACTAATTACAAGGTCAAAGTCAAAATTTAAAAATTATACCGTCAAATCGTTCTTCAAAGAACACTTTAGCGTTAGCGATCGATACAATCACTAGTAACGAGATAACGGCAATGTTTAATTTGCTGATCGCCATGACTAAAACACACAGAGTGTGAGATCTAGATATTGAAATGGTGGTAAGTAGGAGTAGGGTTTTATAATAGGGAAAGGGTGTTTTGGTAATTTATTATTGGGGGTTTGGAGGTGATGTGGAGTGGATTGTGATGTGGACGAATGGGGGTTTGACACGTTGGATTTGTGTGTCACTGTGTGAAACGTGGCGGATGGTGATTGGGTGGGTATGTAGAGGTGTGGTGGTGGTTTGTTTATTGGGTATGAGTTTAGCATAACGTATATGCTTTCGATTCAAAATTTTAATTGATGTTTCGAAACGGATCCGGTTCACTTGGCTAGTGAACCAGTTGGGGTTACCGGTTTTGAATTTAACCGTGTCAAACAATAAGACCGGTCGATCAAATCGGTTTTAGATAGTTTTGAAATTATTACGATAAATATACACTGTCAAACAACAACCATACAGCAATAATCGCTTAGGCAAATAACATAAGAATGTCTAACATTTAAAAAACAATATCTTAAATCCTGTAGATTCAAAACACAGAATAAAATTATCAAACGATCAAAACCCAAAAAAAAAGTTAAAAAGGTTTGTCGGTTTTTTCCGATTTGCACAGGTTGAACTACAACCGGTTCACGCGGGTTTAGAAAATCGGCTTACAGGTAATTTTTTACTCTACTAAACATAAACTTGTTTGAAACTTTATAAAGATCTCACCAAACTTAAATGAATTCAATTTAGAAAAGGTTAAAGATGTTAACATTTACGCTATGATAGTGTGATTATCAAAATGATCGACCTCTTCATTTTTTGTTTCAAACATTTCTATAGGATGAGCCATATTTCTAACTATTTCTCTTTAATTTTATTGCACATTATACCAAACGTATACTTTGAGGAAAAATGCAAGAACTACGGTTATAACTTTAGTAGGATGTCGATTGTTTTATTGACCATCAATAAGTATTGAAGCACCAACATCGCCCAAGCAGCTCTTTTCCGACGTAGCACCAAAATGCCCGCAAGAAAACACTCCCCACCCCTCCTAACCAAATGACCGCTACAAATGTTGTCACCATCTCAAGCAAGTATTCGCTATTGTTATTGAGGTAATGCTAGAAACTTGAACAAGTTTAACAACAATATATGCCTATAGGTGAACAATAATTTTAAGCCATGTTAAACTTGTAGATCGGAAAATAACTTTTAGACGAAAAAAAATTGGTTTGGAAGATGTAGATTATATCCAAGGTGTTTAATTTTTTATCAATTGAATGATAGATCCATTGTATATGGTTAGAAAGTATTGCAAACCAACTTATCAAGAATAAACAGATGAAAACTAATGACAGTTCATTTAGTTACTTCTTCATGTTATTAAAATTACAAAGAGGCTAAAGTTTATTAGAAGATATCAGAGAACTACAAGTATACAATCATACTAGAAAATGTATCATTAACGCAAATTTTATGATACTCTTTACAGAAAGAACCGTAGACTATGTTCTTAACTCAAGATAACACACCATAACATAGTTTATTACAAAAACGTAAAACACACAATTCTCACTCTCGAGAGTTAAAGTGTGAATCTAATGCTACTTGCCGGTCATTTTAAGTTCAAAATTACAAACACGTGATTTCGCTATGTCCAGTAAGTATTATAGTGATGGTTCACTCCTTGTTCCCATTGATGCCCATAGAGGTCTGGAACACCTTGCCAAGAATCAGGTTCTTGGATTCCAATACTAGAGTTGACCCTTAATTGGTCAAACTCAAGGTCTGTGATCTCATTGTTTCCATACCCCGTTGACTCAGCTTCTTCATGTAGCGATTTTTTTTGTGATTGTGAAATTGGGTTCCATGACTCTTGCCCATAGCATGGTGGGACACGATCTTGTAATCCATACGTAATTGCTGAAATCCCTTCAAAATGACTATGTACTCTTTCTTCGTTCTCATTTACGTGTCTTCTTGTTCTTTCATTTGAATATGGGAACCTCATAACTATCATGAAAAAAAATACACGATCAATCACACTATTTTATGTCAGTGTTAAAATGGGCAGGTTAGATAACGGGTCAAAATAGGTGATATTTAGGTTCACCCAAAACAATTCGTTGTCCAATTTTTATAATAGTTCGAAAAATAAAAAGTGATGGTATATATTTTTTTTCATAACAATATTATGATATAATGTTTGAACTTTTTTTATTTAGCTCTTTTTCCCGTTTGACCCATTGACCCTTTCCAGTATATCATTTTCTTTATTTACCTGTTTGACCCATTGAGGTTATAAACCGATATTTAAACAACCCATATATAAGTAAATGGGTTAAAACTTAAAAGTGACTCCTAGCAAACAAGAAATTTAAAGGTACCTGACATTGGAGAGTTGGGATCATGATCATCAAATATCAGTTGATGATTGACATACGTGTTGGAGAAATTTAAGCAATGATTGGGGTCATAGTTGAAATACGGGTAGTTGTTAACCGGAAAAGGCTGTTGGCTTAAACTAAATAGCCGGCTGTCACACTGAAGAAGCTTCTCATATTGCCTATCGAGGACTCCTGGTGGAAATACGACCACATGTCGCCTGGAAAAACCCGCATGTGAAACACATATATTAGAACCCAAACAAGTGAACATTATTAATCATAGGTGACCTTCAAAAAAATGATTATAAAGGTGTCAAACATGTCAAACTAATCAAGTCAAAGGATTTTGAAAGTCGTCCAAAGTATATATAATTTGTATAAAACCTCTTATATCGCTTACATTAATTAAATATAAACAGTGAAAAAATATTACTAGGTACCTGCAGACGGATGCTTGGCCTCCGGTGAAATCTGAAGTTTGTTTCCATTGTGTATGTTTTCTTGGCTGGGGATTAGTCTCCCGTCCGAATTGTGGTTGTTGGTTCAACTGAATAAATATGCTAATGTCAAGAATCTCACAAAAGGTATGGACACATTTAATTTTATAGAAAGAAATAGCACCTCGATTTCTAGTTGTCCATGTTCGCCTTCGTATGTGAAAGCTCTAATGGCTGAGATCTCAGACCATTGTATTTCGATCTTATTCTTCAGAGGTCCATCAAGAAATTCCCAAACAAGTTTCTTCTTAGCATAATAGACCTTGGCTACTAAATCGCCCTCATTTTTGGAAACCCTCTGCCCATTGTTTCAAACTTAAGTAAGCAAATAAACTTTTACCAGCTATATATTAAGATAACCAAGTGTTAACTTTTTATGTTAAGCTATATATTACATAAAATGGGAACTTCTTATAATAATTTTTTTCCTTCTAAAACTTGATTTTTTTTAGTGAATTAAAATTGGTTAATAACGATTTTTCTTTAACCAAATGAACCATTCAAGCCAAAACTATAGCTTGATATCAAGGATTTTAAGTCTAGTCGCAAGGCCCGGTCTTATGGGTTGAAAAGCTAGTCACTCTTTGAGCCTACCATTCCAGACATTTTCGCATTCAGGCCTTTTTCTAGATCAAGCACAATTTCGAAATAATAAACTATCCAGAAGTAGAAGTCCCAAGTAGAATTACTGATTTTAAGGATACAAGAAAATATTGGCAATCCAAAATGGAAATGTTGTATTGTATAAGAATGAAATGAAATGAGTAAACCAACAATTGGAATATTGTTCTTTTTATCCTTACTTTTTGTAACAAATCAACTACTTATCAACTTTTTAGAAAGTGAAAGCATGACACTTCACATGCTTTTTATCCATCTTAATCAAATATAAAAGACAAAAAAGCAAAACAAACCTTCCAAGAGCCTATTTGTAAAACAAGAGCATGGAAATTAGAGGCCTTTAACTTCTCACGAGTTGGCTGAGACTCAACCTTCTTTTGTTCCCTTTCTTGAGATAACCTCATTTCTACAAGGTTTAACAGAGAGTTTGACTTTCTTAAAGTCAAACCAAGTGGACTATCTCCCTGCATAATATTTGGAAAGTGACACAACTATGTTAGTAATCTGAATATAGAAGTTTTTCAAAACCATAAGGTCTTAAAATAGAAGCTGTTTGAATTTGCCTCTAAGATAAGCTTGAGCATCTATGTAGCACCGAAACGGGAACGGCAAAGGGATACGGGAACGATACGGGAACGGGAAACGGCAAAAATCAAAATTTCAAGATACGGGAACGGCATAGATACGGCAATAAAAAAATATAAAAAATTAAAAATATATTAAAGAAAATCCAAAATAGATATATATTAATGTAAATTGTTAACTTCAAAAGTTTTACATCATGCTTATTTAATAAACTAGACATATAAAAGAGAAGTAACACAATATTTCAAAAAAAAAAAAAAAAAAAAAAAAAAAANTGACATACGTGTTGGAGAAATTTAAGCAATGATTGGGGTCATAGTTGAAATACGGGTAGTTGTTAGCCGGAAAAGGCTGTTGGCTTAAACTAAATAGCCGGCTGTCACACTGAAGAAGCTTCTCATATTGCCTATCGAGGACTCCTGGTGGAAATACGACCACATGTCGCCTGGAAAAACCCGCATGTGAAACACATATATTAGAACCCAAACAAGTGAACATTATTAATCATAGGTGACCTTCAAAAAAATGATTATAAAGGTGTCAAACATGTCAAACTAATCAAGTCAAAGGATTTTGAAAGTCGTCCAAAGTATATATAATTTGTATAAAACCTCTTATATCGCTTACATTAATTATATATAAACAGTGAAAAAATATTACTAGGTACCTGCAGACGGATGCTTGGCCTCCGGTGAAATCTGAAGTTTGTTTCCATTGTGTATGTTTTCTTGGTTGGGGATTAGTCTCCCGTCCGAATTGTGGTTGTTGGTTCAACTGAATAAATATGCTAATGTCAAGAATCTCACAAAAGGTATGGACACATTTAATTTTATAGAAAGAAATAGCACCTCGATTTCTAGTTGTCCATGTTCGCCTTCGTATGTGAAAGCTCTAATGGCTGAGATCTCAGACCATTGTATTTCGATCTTATTCTTCAGAGGTCCATCAAGAAATTCCCAAACAAGTTTCTTCTTAGCATAATAGACCTTGGCTACTAAATCGCCCTCATTTTTGGAAACCCTCTGCGCATTGTTTCAAACTTAAGTAAGCAAATAAACTTTTACCAGCTATATATTAAGATAACCAAGTGTTAACTTTTTATATTAAGCTATATATTACATAAAATGGGAACTTCTTATAATAAATTAACTTCAATAGTTCTTTTTTTTTTTTTTTTTTTTACTTCTAAAACTTGTTTTTTTTTTAGTGAATTAAAATTGGTTAATAACGATTTTTCTTTAACCAAATGAACCATTCATGCCAAAACTATAGCTTGATATCAAGGATTTTAAGTCTAGTCGCAAGGCCCCGTCTTATGGGTTGAAAAGCTAGTCACTCTTTGAGCCTACCATTCCAGACATTTTCGCATTCAGGCCTTTTTCTAGATCAAGCACAATTTCGAAATAATAAACTATCCAGAAGTAGAAGTCCCAAGTAGAATTACTGATTTTAAGGATATAAGAAAATATTGGCAAATCCAAAATGGAAATGTTGTATTGTATAAGAATGAAATGAAATGAGAAAACCTGCAATTGGAATATTGTTCTTTTTATCCTACTTTTTGTAACAAATCAACTACTTATCAACTTTTTAGAAAGTGAAAGCATGACACTTCACATGCTTTTTATCCATCTTAATCAAAATATAAAGACAAAAAAGCAAAACAAACCTTCCAAGAGCCTATTTGTAAAACAAGAGCATGGAAATTAGAGGCCTTTAACTTCTCACGAGTTGGCTGAGACTCAACCTTCTTTTGTTCCCTTTCTTGAGATAACCTCATTTCTACAAGGTTTAACAGAGAGTTTGACTTTCTTAAAGTCAAACCAAGTGGACTATCTCCCTGCATAATATTTGGAAAGTGACACAACTATGTTAGTAATCTGACTATAGAAGTTTTTCAAAACCATAAGGTCTTAAAATAGAAGCTGTTTGAATTGAATTTGCCTCTAAGATAAGCTTGAGCATCAAACTTAGAATAATCTTCGGCTACTTTTACCAAACATACACAATATAACCCAGGGACGGAACCATGACACAATCTGACCAGGTGCATTTACGTAAAATATACAAAACGAGGAACACTATTTTTATATTTGATAAAGTAACTCATGAATACGTGTTACAAAAGTATATAATCATAGGCATTACCACAATTTTGTTTAAAAACTGAAACCCTTTGCAACTCGACGTGCTTTGTAAGTATGGACCTTGACAGTCAAGGCGTTTTTCTTTTACAAAATGCACATTATTTATTTCAGTTCGATCAATCAATTAAAGTCCAAACTTGATTGTTATACATGAAATCTAAGTGCTGATGATAATTTTGAAAACTTAAACAATTAATTTATTAGTATCGACACCAAGTGTTCATGGTTAAAACCTATGTACATGCTAACTAACACTAGTACATTCGCCTCAATTCCCCGAGGACCTTTTTTGGCGAAATTTGGCTTTCGCCGTGGACTTTTTCTCAGGAAAGGTTATTGCCGAGGACATGTGCTTGAGCTACAGTCCTCGGCAATGCCTCGTCGGCAATATAACAATATGATGTTCCTACTAACCAGGGTTGTCTCAGGAATTTTGGTAGCCTCGCTCCATCACCATAAAGAGACCACACAGTGTGTGAACTAATTAAACTCAAGCCTATTACATATAATAAAAGGGCATGAATTTTGTGATCCTCGGCAAATAATGATCTTATGCAATGACATCGCTTACGCTTCTTTAAAAACGGCCCTGCTACTAACTACATATGCGTATATTAGGGCTGGTATATATTATTTATGAAAGCGTATCACAGAATATTTATATGTATACAAATATAGTATAAGCAGTTGATACAAAATTAAGAAATTGCCTGATTAAAGTAAAAAAATATATAAAGTAGAAAGAGATGTGGGACACAAGATCTAATAATTTATGAGTAGGAGTGGAGGGGGCGGCTTCCAATGGGTTCCAAACACGTGCAAAAGCTTTCAAAGTCAGTTCACACATCACAATTAGTGATTTGATAATTATCTTTTTAGATTTCAACACACTAGCGGGATACTAGAGCAATATAACGGTATATGCGAAACATTATTTGCAACTTTGTAGTGGATGATGGAAATTATATACACAAAATTATTATAAATTGTAGGTTTATTTTATTGGTTTGGAAAAGAGGGTGTGTTTGTTAAAAAAAAATGTCTTCGAGCCTATTATCTTTTACTTAGTCGGACGCGGCCTGATTTTTTTTTTAGGCGAACGCGGTTGTGGACGTATAGTCTGGAATGAGTCAGGCCCGGCAGACAGCGGCCCACTCTACACCTAAACCATAATCCATGTCCTATAAATATAGTGCTGGGATTCTCTTCACAACACAACATAACACAACAGGTTACTCTAAATCTAATTCTTATATGCTATAGCGCATCAATACTAACTTGACCGTCGGAGGTGGATCCCGGAGCTACGGCCTCGGGTCCACTCCTAACGGGTTCTCTTTGTTGACAGGTCTACTCAGGGCTCGAGAAGACGACTAACGGCCCAGGGAGAGTCGTTAAATCCAGCCCGCGCCAGATTATGCATCAACAGCGGTCAAACATAATGCCTCTTACCCAATATGAGGTGACGGATTTGTTTTATTGCCTCTTATTGTCTCTTATGATGCATAATATTGTTTTATTATCTTAACTTTATATGATTAAGATATTTTATATAATGGTTTATTGACTATGTTAGATGTATGATAAAAATGTTTCATTTTATGTTTACAGAAGTTACTTATTCATCGCAATGCGATGATTTTATATATACATTTTGCAATTAAAATCATTCAGACAATTTAACATAAACAAACAACATTATTTGATCAAGTTCAGACTTTTTAGCCACCTTTTAACAGTAAGATGTGATAGTCAGATTCAGACTCAAAACATCTTAATGAAACAAACAACACCTTATGCTAGTTTAATACAATAAGGGGTTGTTTAAAAAATAGTTATATGCCTAAGCGGGAAAAAAAAAACATGATGTCACATAAGCAAAAACATGTTTGTAGGTCATTGGGTCACGAAGTTGCAAAAAAATTAGTTCACTACATCAAGATAGAAAATGTGGCAATTAAGATACATAAATGCAATTAGCCCTTTTTATAAACAAAATTAAATAAACCCACAAAAACATCAGGTATCAAAAATAAATTGAAACGCAGGGGAAACATTCTCAATTGACAAACAAACATATAACCAGACAATACGATTGAGGTTATTACAAAAGTAACATCATTGAATAAAAAAAAATACAAGAAATCTATGTTAGCGGTTCATTAAACATGACAACAAGTACTTCCTTCTCCTCGATCTCTTTGTCTAGACGCTTGACTTCATCTATAAGAGTAATACACTTTTCCCTAATACTCCCGATGGAGTTGCCCAAAAAAGCTTTGTTTAGTCACTGGTTAGATCACAAGGTTTAACTCACTAGGATCCAACCCTAGTTCGACCATGCATCACCACTGAAAACCTGACGCCACCTCTTGCGGATTTATCCCTTAGATCAACACACATCAAAATGAATTAGGTTTAACCCTAATTCGTCCATACTAACACTTCTTGGGAAAATCGCAATTCTTGGTTCCTGTGTCAGATTTTTCTCATCTTTAACTATTGTTAGAAGACACATGGATCTAGCTTTCCTATAGAGGCATCTTCCATCGGATGTATGAGCAAAGAGAACCAAGTTGTTGGGGTTGATACTAACTCTAGAGCATATGTTTAGAAGTTGCAAGCTATATAACTACTTTTAAACACCCATGTGCTCCTATATAATTGTGTAGGCTACATACCTAATCATAGATTTTGGTATACTATGGTGTTGTGTATGCTTTATGTGCTCTTGTTTATTTTTTTTCATTACCTATATGTTTATATTGTAGTATCATACATGCGCCAAAAACCCGTCGATCAGTTTCCAGCAAGTCTTATTCGCTTCACGCCGTACACCATCTTAATCTTTTCTAATGTTCTTATTTGGTGTTGAAATTTAGGCTCGATTGATGAAGTTTAGCAGCTTCTGAGAAGAAGTTGTAAGCTCATTTGATTAATGAAGTACATGCTTCTGATAAGAGCTTGAAATCCTGTTTAATAAATTCGAGTAACATTGTCAGGAAAAATATTAGTCAATCCGTTTTGACAGAATTCTCCATCTTTGTAAATTGATGAAACAAAATTTTAAACTGTTATAGGCTAGTTTAATATGTCTAGATTAGTTTAACAATGAATATCTTAAGGTGCTGGAATAAAAATAAAAAGATTTTCAACTTAAGTTGAAGAAATAACTTTCATACTAAAAAAAATAGAGTATTATCAGCTTAAACATAAAGGAAGACAAAGTAACTCAAGTAAAGGTCGACAAATTTAAAGCATAATTGAGTTTGTCTAACAAGTGCCCTTCTCATGCTAGTTAGACTGATTAAATAAGAAAACATTATGTCTATTAAATACAAAATCATATCTGTTAATACAAATATCGCCTAAAAACGTTATTTATATTTTAACGATCTTTGCTAAGTTTTGTTAATGACAAGGTACAAACTGTAGCTTGTAATAAAACATCACTTTAGTTTCTAAGTCTTATATAATTAGACGTTGCATTTCTATTTAAACATGAACTTGTTTTATATTGTTTAAATGAAAGCTTTAGAAATATACATTCATGAATATGTTTTGTGTTTAACTTAATATGAATCAATGAATGTAGTCTAGCTAAGTTGATGTGACTTAGGTCTTTTATTAAGTGTTGTCACATCAAGTATTGAAGTCCTATATGTGCTATGTGTTAGGATGAAGTCTAGCCTTCAATATTGATGTGACTTGACTTGATTAGAGTTGTCACATCAAGCATTCATGTGTGCCTTAAATACTTGCTTGCACACTTGGTATTTGTTCTTGATTAGCCTTTACTTGCTAAGCTATCCTAACATGTTCTAGCTTGTATTGTCACAACATGCTCTTAACTAACTTGTGTCCTTATGCTATTTAAGTGAACATTGTGTGTTTGACTTGCCATAAGTTTTAAGTCAAGTT
>LBNU01011675.1:205707-226687 GCA_014162995.1 Artemisia annua | reverse complement strand
TTTTTTATTATTAAAGATAATTATTTAAAAGTTTTAATCCTATTGTTAATTGCTTCTTATCTATATTTTTTGTATTTATCTTCTACTTGTATTATGGATAAATATAAAATGTTACCTAATAAGAAAATAATCTTTTTTTTTTTAAAATAATATTATTACTAAATAAGGTATGGTTTAGTTTTTTTGAAATGGAAAAGTCCCCACTTGGGGTTTTGTTTTATTATATAAAAGATATCTATACCTTAATTATAGCTATTTTTATAATACATATCTATACATTAATTATATATTTTCAAAAATAAATGCAATCGGATATGAACATCCTAAATAAATAGTGCAATTATTCCAATGATTACAAAAATCAGTTACAATCTCCACAAGTAAAAGAAGAAAACTTGGCTACAATAATCATAACTCTTGGTTTAAATTAAAAAATTTAAGAAATTATTGGATAACTAAAGGTTATACAATAAAAAAATTGTGAAGACAGATTATTGTTTGTGAAAAGGTGAGGTTTTTTGTTGCTATTAATAAGTTGCTAACAAGTAAGTTAAGCTATAATGCATGTGTTTTTTGTCATCTTAGTCTTTCATTAAAATAGTTTATCAAAGTCTATAGGGTTTATTGACAGTATTTGTGAAATGACTGTGTTTGTAATACAGGTTTAGCTGTATATTATAAGGGTTTTTCTTTATTTACAAAGTTTTTAGCGTAATCGTATCTATTGCCGTTTCTCATTTTTGATTGCGCTCATCTAAGAATTTATGTAACATAAAATATGACTTCTTTTAATTTATATGTTTTTTTATTTTACGTGTATTAATTTATATACTCGTACGATATGTCAGGACCATAATAGAAACACCGAAGAGTGATGATAAACTCGACATTGGTTTTCTTATCTTATTGAAGGCTTCTTGTAACCAGCTGTTTTGTGGTCCTGACTATAACCGGAACCACTTAAAATACCTTGCAATATACTATAATTCTTATGTTCTCTTATTTAGTCATTTTGTTTATATATTATAATTTTTTTAAAAATATTATTGGGCGTTGCTTTACCAAATAAAAATATCAATCGGAATAAGAATCATAGACCAAAGGTGCCAACAATGTGGGGGTACGTCCCTTTTTTATATGAAATGTCTGGCCACATCGATTTAACCGATATTTAAATAGAAAAGGTATTTGAACGGTATAAATTAACAAAGAAATAATATTTAAAACTGGGAATGAAACTTGCAAAATAATTTTTCCCAGCCCCCATCTGGCTTGGTTTGTTTAAAAAGTCGTACCCATTTCCATTCACTATGTTATCAAATCCAAACTCGTGATTCACGTCTACAAACCAAACATAAACTAAGTACGACATGTTTCTTTTGCGAACGTTGAAAGAGCTATCAAGAAATTAAATAAGAATACAATAGGCATAGCTAGAAAAATGATACAAGGTTGATTAAAAATTCTTCTATTACAAATCCAGTTAAATGACAAAAGCTTCATATCGTTTGTAAAAAAGCTATTTTCTTGGTCGCTTCTCGTAGAAAGTCATATGATCTCCAAACCTCTATAAGAGAACCAAGCTAACAAACTTTGAGTGCTTGGCCGCAAGGGCACATCGTCAATATACTATAAATACATATTATGTAACATTGTCGATCATAGGCGGAGCTTTGGTGAGACAAGAGAGGGTTGTGATCCCCGCAACTTTGCCCCGTAGTTTTTCTATTGATTTTCGTATGGTAAAAAGAAATTATTTTTCACTTTGGCCCTCCAACATCATAAGAATTACGCTTTTGGCTCTCTGTAGTAAAATGTCAAGCTCCGCCCTGATAATGACAATAAAGCTTTAAAAATATATTTACTTGATCAGACTCTGTAAGATGTCCTTGTTTCTGTGCATTGTAATTTATGAACTCTCAAAACTTTATATATAAGGGAGGTGATTTGCACTTTTTTATTTTGATTTGCATAATCAACTGTACAATTGGATAAAGCAGACCGTATATAATGTACAACTATGTAATGCGTAAAGTTGAGTGTGTCAATATAAAACATCGCAATTCTTTAATTTTTTTAAACATCGAAATTTATTAAAAACACAAAACGGCTAGCAAGAAGCTAGACAAACAAACTACAAGAAAGAAACAACCCAAAACATACACCTTAGTAAAAGTACAACACCAAAGACACGAAACCAAACAGTTATGAAAGAGAAGACCTACACCAAGGGTTTAACACCCAATCACTCCAATTAGCAATATTCCCCCGACTTCTTCTATGAATCCAAAGGTGATATATAACTTTGATCTCCATTACCACAATGTTAGTGCTCAAATATTTGTTTTTAAAAATCTGTCCGTTTCGATGTTTCCATGTCACCCATGACGTTATATGAACAATACCGTCAAAGGTTTTGTGAACAATCAGGCTAGACCAACTGAACCCAATAACTCTAGCAAATCATGGGATCTAGCCAAAGGAACATGGACATTACAGCATATGCTTATAGAGTCCCAAATCGGTTTCACCATCTTGCACTAAATGAAAATGTGATTTAACGATTCACAATAATCTTCACAAAAGGAACATAATGCAGTGTGAAGGTCAATACCTTTGTCAACCAGGTTACTTTTGGTTGGCAAGCAATTCCCAATTAATCTCCAAAGAAAGTATTCATCTTTTCTGGAATCAAATCATTCGATAAAGTGATAGGATCATATTGTGACAATTCTAATGAGTAAATACAAGATTTTAAAATGAATATCAATAATGAACCACTAGTATCCAAATACCACGACCATCCATCAACTCCATCTTGTAAAGATAAACCAATGATCACACTGTTAAATTTTTCTAGCTCCTACATTTTTCTGCCTAAGAACAAATCTCTCCTCCACAGATCATGGTTCTCCAAACTAGCCGACACCCAATTATATATAGAACAATTTTTATCTAAAGCTAAAGCAAGCAGCCTTGGAAAAGTCTGGCAAAGTTTTTGTGATCTGAATCACATGTCTTTCCAAATCCTAGTAGAGGAACCTGATATAACCTTACGTTTAAAAGAGTTTATGAATGGAACACCACTATCATTAATCTTCTAACCAGCCTTAAGGATGTTAATCCAGAGACAAAAACCTTTGACAGATTCTCTATTAAGATTAAACCCACCCAACGAACCATGAATGGAGGATATCACTTAATGCGAGAGAGCATCCGGTTCACTGTGAAACCTCCACCGCCACTTTTCGAAAAGACCAAGATTGCTTGACGAGAGACTACCAATTCCGAGGCTACCCATACGATCTGCCATGAATGCTTCTAAGCGACCAGTGTATTCTTCGGCTACTCAGTTGAACCACCCAAAAAAATATGCACCTTATGCTTTCCAAAAGATGGAGCACGAAAGATAACAAAGTAATAAAGTGAAAGGATACCCACAACACTTTTAATAAGAGTGAGTCTACCACCTATAGAGAAACACCGAGCTTTCCATGGAGATGATCTTTTATGAATTTTGTCAATCATAAGAAAGCAATGGCAACCTATAGACATATTGGCCCCAACTGAAAGGACGAGGTAATTAAATGGAAGAGACCCTGTAGTGCACTTTAGAGTACTTTCCATCCAATCAACTTTATTTCTAGCTAAATGAAAGCACCTAAGAATCCGAATCAAATTCTTCAAGTTCATATACGACCATTCACCAAGAAAAATAGCGCCATTAGTGAACTGTAAATGCAAGACCCTTAGAGAATCATTACCAATATGCAGATCGTTAAAAATACCTCCCTTAGTAGCTTCCTCGATGGTAACACTAAGAGCTTCAGCCACGATAAGAAATAGGAAAGGGAAAAGTGGGTCTCTTTGGCGCACACTTTTTTCTACTTTGAATTCTTCAGTTCGTAACCCGTTTACCAAATAGTTGTGTAAGAAGAATTTAGGCAACCCTTAATCCACTTCCGCCAAAATGACCAAATCCCATTTGACAAATAATGTCATCAAGAAATTCTAGTTAAGATTGTCAAACGGGTTTTCAATATCTAATTTGAAAATCATTAGTTAGGATCTTCGATGGGACACACAATTGATGATTTCATTAACCATTAGCAGACCATCAATGATTTAACGACCATGTAAGTAAGTCGACTGCTCTTTGCTGACAATAGGAGGAAGAACGAGCTTCACCTGTTCCGCAAGAATTTTGGCTATAATTTATTATATTGATAACCAATTAAAGAGATCAGCTGATAATCTGATATGCATATAACGGGATTGAATACTTTAGGAACAAGAGAAATGAATGAAGAGCGCCCTCTAGATAATGAAGCAGTAGAACCAAAATTTTGAGAACCTCACAAATCATAATGTGAAACCGTCATGCCCAAGGGCCTTGTCTCTACCACATAACCAAACAACCTTTTTTATTTCATCATTAGAGAATGACATTTCTAAGAGATCTCGTTGCTCTCTTGAATAAGGTTTTAAATCTAGTGCTAGAGAATTTCGGCCTATCAAAATTTACTTCCGAGAATTTATGGGAATAGAAGTAAAAAATGTGAGACTTTATTACAAGTGGAGTGTCGACCCAAGTATTGTTTATCAGTAGCCTACTTATGGAATTTCTATGAAGCTTTTTACTAATAATTTATGAAAGTACCACAAGTTATCGTCACCTTCTATTGCCCATTTTACTCTATAGTTTTGCTTTAGACAGAGGAATTTAATTTTATTAAATTCAAGCCGCTTCCTATGCACCTCTAAATGTATAGCTACTCTCGCTTCAAGTAAGTTTCTTTCCTCAGCTACCTTGTCAAAACTGGCTATATGATCAATTAAGTTATTAAATGTAGAGCCATTACTCTCATCTTCCATTTTAAGCCATGACCTAATAGATAGTTTTAATGTAGAGCCATTACTCTCATCTTCCAATTAAGTTATTAAATGTAGAGCCATTACTCTCATCTGCAAGTAATAAATATATACATAGCATGTCTTGCCAAACAGACACGTATGCCAAAATACCATGCCCGGTTTGTCTTGATTTCCGATTGATGAACAAGAAGGAAAATGGAATTCTTGGATTTTCTGACTCGCCCCCGGCTACATGTCCTTTGGACCCTTCGCCCGCCCGCCACCAGTGGAAGCAAGCACCTTGAAGGGAATTTCCATCGCGAAGGATTCAATCCAGCCACAGGTTCCCTACGGCTACCTTGTTACGACTTCACCCCATTCGAAGACCCCACCGTGGTATGCGCCAATAAGACCACCAAAAGCCTTTGTGGCACTAGTGGTACACAGAAGTCATGGGTGATCATTGGTCTGATGCTTCGGGCAAAACCTATTCCCAGGGTGTGACGGGCGGTGTGTACAGGGCCCGGGTACATATTCACCGCGGCATGCTGATTCACAATTACTAGCGATTCCAACTTCATGTTTCCGAGTTGCAGAGAACAATCCGAATTGAGGCAATCTTTCCGGATTCGCTCCGCCTTACAGCCTTGCTTCCCATTGTAATTGCCATTGTAGCTCTTTAGATCGTTCTGTAATATTCCAGTGGTTGCCGTTAGGAGTGACGTCATAGCTCCTGCAACTATTATATCACATTTAGGAATGGAGATGGATCAGGTATGAATAAAGTGAATCTGTGTCCACATCCATATGCATTTAATTTCTCATCATTCATATCCATATTCATTTACTTTTGATTCATCTGTCCATATCAATATCTAATGGATGGAGCAAGTATGATCCATTAGTTTAAAGTTTTAAATAGCTTGCATTTCATGAATACTATGTTATGAAGTAATCACTCACAAGCTAAAACATATAACAAGATGTAAATTTATCATTTTGTTTCATTTGAAAAGTAATATATGTTGAAAGTCTTAAATAATATAGGGGTGTATATATTGTTTCAAGTGGTAAATGTGTGATCGATGAATGACAAAACGTTATTTATATGTGATCCATTAGTTTTTATAAACAGTTTTTTTGCGTAAAAGATGTTCCACCCGGTAAAATATGTTACATCAAAAAAGTGTTGAAGTACATAGGATGAGGGTGATTCCCCCAACTTAGGCCCGGTCAGGGCTAAAACAAACACACCACATGTGCAACAAACCGAAAGTAACAAACTAAACTACTCACTAACAAGAAAAACAAAAAGATATGTTTATGACATGCAATAAACATTAACAGCTAACTACTTCTTTTTGTGATCCTGAACCTTGAAGTCTCTTAAAGAACCACCCTTATCCTTGGAGCTTGTTGAATTTATGCAATTAGTAATATCATCGTAGTATTCCACTACCAGGAATGCAAGTTGCTTACTAAGAAAATAACCATATAAAGTAGTCCAAAGCGATTGCTAATCTCTTCAACCATGAAACAGGATTGAAAGCTCAACCCTCTCACATGTATTTTTAGTTTCCAAGGTGCGAAAATTAGCCTTACACTTTGGTACATTAGGCGTAATAGCAATAGCATACGATACTGGTGCATGACGATTATTTTGCACATTAGAACCCTTAGTTTCTTTTGGAATATTATTTACCCCAATCATAGGTTCTACATTTTGGAAATCAACTTGTTCACTTGCTGACCCAAAGAACACATCAGTCACAACCTTAGTAGTTGTATGAGTACCATCCACATCACTTCCTTCGGCATTTTTTGCATCAGGTCTGCTTGTCTCGATATTAGCATGTTCACTAGTACAATAATCACCATTAAGTAAATCTGAGTTGTCATTCGACTTACCAACATTAGCAGCAATATTCGTTAATCCAGCTGGGACTTATCCGAGACATAACAAGTACATCACTCGCTACTCTTAGTATCATTTCCAACCGAATTAGCAGCACCATTTGAAGAATCTTTATTTTTAGAATATGCCCCAACATCAGCCGCATGCTCATAAAAGTGTACCTTACGACCAGGAGATCTAGAAACCACAGGAACACCAAAGCGAACAGCTTTACGAAGCTGTTTACTCGACGTAATCATGTTCCCGTCGATATGTTTAATATTTTTAGCTAACGAACTTAACAAAGAAGATGTAGTATCCTATCTGGTATCTAATGAACTCAACATTGGACATACGTTCTCCTCTCCCAACTCGTCATTCATTACTGCCCCACACAAAAAAACTAGCAAGCACAAGCATAAACAAACACAAAACCACGTAGCCAGACCCTATATGATCGGTAGAAACCCTAAAATTAATTAGGGCTAGGATTTAGTTGTAACCGCAAAGCATTCATATCCATATAATAGAAAAATTAATGTGTAAAAATCTAGTAATGAGAAAATAGTTATGAAATGAATGGAAATGATGACGAAATAAGAATATGGTAATATTCTTATAGTGGAGTATAACGGTAAATATCCCTGGCGTATATATTTATATGGGATAATTATGTAAGTGTATTAAAGGCAAAACTACAAACCATTAAGGGTTGTAGGTTTTCGACCAATCCCTTAGAAGGGGGAGGGGGCGGGGGTATGTTTGTTTTCTAATCAAACTAAAACACTTAAGGATAATTCAAGATTGTTCTAGTTGGATTGGGAATGTTCTTAGGAGCTGTATAAATATAAGGCTTCTTAAACTAGAGCCAAAAAAATTTTCCTAACACGAAAATCGACTTCATCCTCCACTCCCTCTAAAGGGTATTCAAACCCTTAGTCGACCCGTACTCTCCAACATTTCTAGATTCTTAGACCTAGTTCTACCTGTGAAGTACTAGTGGATAGCTGAAACAACCAATGTGGTGATTCTTCCAAGAAGCCTGATCGATCAACTAAAGATGAAGAACCAAAGGAGAAAAGGCGATTACATGCACACAGTGAAGATACAGGAGCTTGCGTTATTGCAGGATTAAGTAAGTCTTCTATAAACACCATTTATACGTGTTTAGGTTTAGGTTATATAACTAGTTATGAGATTTGTTATTAGGGGTTTGGTCTGCATGGCCATTACTTTTCTTTCTCCACTGTGCATGTTTATAGGCCAACCCTAAATGGTATTAGATTTTATTGAGTATAATTCGTGTCTACCTAAAGCGTGAGTTACATGAGCCAAAAGCATGAGTTATTCAATGATATGAGTCTTATTCATGGGATGGTTGGGAAAGTAATTAACCACACTTAGGATTTTAATCTATTTGCTTTGTTTATTTTTTATTTTACACCAATTTGTATCCCAATCATTATCCATACCCTATATCATTCTTCATCCAAACCTTTGATTTATTGAGATTAGGGATTTGAGCAATCTTAAGTATCGTAGTCGTGGATTCGATTATGTATTTATGATTTTGTCGCCCTTTTTGATATAATATTATTGGTAAAGATTACTTGGTCCTATCTTTAGCCTATTCGAGTTAAGGAATTGAGCAATTGCAAGTATTGTGGTCGTGGATTCGATCATGTATTCGTGATTTTGTCGCCTTTTCTGAAATATGAGAATGATAGAGATTAAAAAGGATGATCAACCCTTAACCAACAAACCCTTTTTACCACTTTATACTTGTTACTCCTTGGCTTTAGTGGGGGAGATGCGTATACTTGTAAAGCTTATGATAGAATATTCGTCACAACTAGCAACTAAACGATTTAGAATTGTTTTATATTGAAAAATTATTTTTGTTTCTATTTCGTTAAGTGGTTGGTTGTGTGATTGTGATAAAACGAATACGTGCTTAATTATTAAAAACATATCCTAATAACTTTTAGGATACATTTTCATAAGATTAAATCTAAGTTTTACTTGGGGACAAGTAAAGTTCAAGTGGGGGGATATTTGATAAACTCAAATAAGTACATTTTATCATCATCATTTATCCTATTTATTTGACTTGTTTTACTTTATTATGTATGAGAATCGGTGCTTTAATGTTTACTTTAGTGATTCTCAGGTAAAAACAGGTAAAAGGTGAAACTTGGCGATTTTGGACTAATTATGGAGCAAAATGAGCAAGATGTCAAAAGTCTACTGGAATCCAGAAGATGCGCCGTATCTCACTCAACAGATACGCCGCAATATCACACTTAGATGAATTCGAAGACCATTTCCTGACTTTGAAGAATGCGCCGCATGGAATTATACCATGCGCCGCATATGAAACTTTGGTCAAAGAAGAAGATCAAGCTCGTTTTACTCCAGATACGCCGCATCATACAATTGACATACGGCGTATCACTATCAAGACTTCACCAGAAACAATCCAAGACAACTGAAGGACATGCGCCGCATAAAGATTCAAGTTACGCCGCATCTAAAGGCGGTGTACGAGTATTCCAGAATATAATAAGCTTGGACCCCAAGCGAAGTTAAGTCAATGTGCCGCATCTGCTCATTACATGCGTCGCATCGAACCCTCAGACAGAAACTATAAATACCCCAAGACCTAGACGAATTTGGTGTGCACCATAACCCTAAGGAGTCGAATTCAGACGAACAAGCAACACAAGACACACCCCAAACGAAGATATTAGAGCTGTAAGAAGGTCCTGCATGTATTCAATTCATTAAGTAGTTTTGTTTTATTGTAATAGTAAGCTTTAATTCATCAGGATAGATGGCCGGTAGTTTGTGAGTACGCAAAATCAAAAGCCCGCCTTAAAATTGTTTTCCCATCAATTAAAGTTTATATGTGTGATGTCTTTGGTGAATTTATATTAGTGCATTGATTACCTCTGTGTCTAGCTGAGCACTGCTTGGGCTGCCATACTCCTTCCTCGCCTATTTAATCCGATGTCTTTGGATAAGTAGGATATTCATAAGTAATCATTAAGGGTTTACTCGCCGATATAATGAAACCAACGAGAAAGGTTTAACTATATACACTTCATATAAAACTAGCAATAAAACAAGTGACAAGATGCTTAATTATCAGGACAGGTCTTTTTATTGTCTCTATTATCTATATGTGTACATGTATGCTATTCTTTGATTCGTGCTCATTAGTATTTATTGTTTAATTAATAACCAAACTGTGCCAGTCTCTCAGGCTGAAACCCCATTTCTTTAGATTAGACTGTAAAACTAACTTAGATATTAAAATACTGATTAAGATAACTAGATAATACGTTCCACTCTTAGTGATCGACACTCTGCTTACCATTATATACAAACTGACCGGGTACACTGCTCGTTAAGTGTGTGTGTTATTGATAAGTCGGCTAAATATAAATGTAAAACTTGAGTAGGCATTAACACTGCTAAACCGCAACGACACATCACGCGCATCAAGTTTTTTGCGCCGATGACGGGGAGTGAATTGTTATTATCTGTTAAATTGATTAGTATTTTAATTAGATTTTTTTATTAGGTTTTTAGACACTAACCTCTAATTTGTTGTATATTAGATAGATTGCTTTCATTGTATAATTTGCATATTTACTGTTTTTTGTGTATTTTTTATTTCCTGTAATTTTCTTTTTCTTTTTATTTTATTTTTCTTTCTTTGTACTAACTGCTGTCATTGTATTGTGCTGATACAAACGATACGGCGCATCTGTTTCTCAGATGCGGCGTATTGCGTTTTAATTTTATAAAATACAACGCGTTTAATAACTCGAGTACGACGCATCTTTTCCCAAGATACGACGTATTCTGTTTTTAATAAAGAATTTTTCGAAACCCTAACGCCATGCGACGCACTGTTTTAACAAATACGGCGTATTTAATATTTAAATTAAAAACAGTTTTTGAATTATTAAACAGAAGCAACGCATCGATTTTCTCGATGCGGCGCATCTACTAAATCAAAAATCTTGTATTTTGAAACGTAACGAAAACACGGAGCATTAGTTTCTGCTAATACGGCGCATTTAATTTTTACAAATATAACTGATTTTTGATAATTAACAGATACGGCGTATTCTGATTTAAAAAGCGGCGTATCTATTTTCTGAATAAAAGTCTGATTTTAATTTTAACGTGTAAAGATACGGCGTATCCCTTTTTCAAGGATACGGCGCATCAACTGCAGATACCAACGACTTTTATTTTTCATATCCCGAGCTAATAAATTTTAATCATCTCTCCTGTCTATTAGAAATTTTTTACTGCGAAGCCTATTTGCTTTGTGTTTCAGGAATCGTGATTGATATTCTCCAAGCTAGTTCGGAAGACCAAGAATCAAACTTTTATCAAAGAATTCAAGATCACTAATGAACTATTGCTCAAAGAACAAAGCAATATGATAAGAGAATTGGCAATTGTTGTGCACCAATTGTCAAAGGTGATTAAGGGAGTTTTGTTCCAAAGGTACAACCTTAAAAGAAATACTTTGATAATTTTTTTTTTTAAATTTTGTTTTATTATATAGAACTTAGTTGTTCTTAAGATATATAACATCCAATTACAAGTGGCATGCAGGTAAACGGGCCACAAGTTGCGCCGCTACCCATTTTTGTATTGCAAAGCCTACTCTATTGAAAATAAAACATTGGCCCTTAGCAGGCGGAGAGTTACTTTGCACAACTTTCTTCACGCGATCAAGGAGCTTGATTGCTTGGGGGGCTATCGCCCAAAGGTATCAAAAGCAAAGGGCACAAACACATGCTGGTTCTCTAGACAAGCCGCTTCATGTTTATCCACTTTTTCGCCCTCGGCTTTCAAAAGTGCCTGCCCTGCCACAAAGACAGAATCCCGGAGTCCCACCAACGGGGATACCACAGTAAGGTCAACGCACGCATGCTTGCCTTGCGCCCATCCAAACACAATAATGTCCGCTGGCCTCAAGGTGGACCTCCCGTCCAATGGGTCCGTAAAGAAATTCACATGAGCCTCTTTCTTAGCTGAAATCCCTGCCCTTCGTAACACATCCCATAAAACATCTCTAACTAGGTCATGTCTGTATTTAAAGCCTGGCAGCTCCTTACAATGCAGGGCGTGTTCTCCAAACTTGTCCAAGCATGCTTTTTTACAAATCGGACAAGGTTCGTTGACGGGAAACATGGGAATCATAAGCCGGTATTTGAGGACAGCTCGATATTCGATAGCCGACATGTGTTGCCCGAGTCCGTCAATTGGGAGGGCACTGAGGAAATCTTGAGCATGGGCCCCTTTGAGGCATTCAAACACCGCTTTCTGGCGCGAAGACATGTTAAACTCCTCCATAGTCTGCATGGCTTTATAGTTAAATGCACTCGCCAAGATTTTTTGAGGTTTTTTTGGGGCGGTGTCTTTATCCATAAAGCCGCCCAAATCTACATTGGGGAGAGAGCTGCGAATGTTGTCCAGTGCGAGCTTGTAATCATCGTCCATCCCAACCACACCACTGTTCCTTAGAATGTGTTCCTGTAGCTTCCAGGACTGCGCCCTAGAAGCCACATAAGCATATGCGGACACATCTTCCGCTGAGCACAGGCCCAACCCTCCCGAGCTAATCGGTAAGGAAGCCAGTCGCCATTGAAGATCTCCAAAAAAGGCCCCCCATGAACAACAATATCGTCAACTGCACCTCGGAGACCCTTGTCAAAAATGGATACTGCATCCCCGACAAAGGTCGGTTGGCACGTTCGAAGCCCAAACAACAGTTTGGCCACACTCATACATGAGCGAAGCAATAAGAGCTCACTTTGGGGGTCCCGTAACTTCTGCAAAACGCCCATCAGGTCAACCGCGCGCTGAGCCCTCTTGACTGCCATTGAGCTAATGTAATCCCCATCACGGCTAACAGCCCCCCTAGAAGCTTTACCCCTGTCTGTGGTCTTCCGATCTCATCAAGAAAAATTCCAGGCTTCACTTTCATACCATTGCATGTTGGCCAAAAGATCTCCGACTTCTTAATATTTAGCATAAGCCCAAACTGGGGGCCTTTCGCTCGAATTATGTCAAGGGCCTTCGCTACTTCTTCGGCCCTGCCTATAATCGTGCCATCATCCAAATACCATGCATGAAAGGGTACAGAACAATGTTCTACCACTTGTAGCACCAGCGGATGCAAGACAAGTGCAAAAAGAAGTGGTCCAAAGGATCCCCTTGCTGGACCCCTATGTAGGCCCCGATACATGTGTCTCCCACGTAGAGCCTGGTAGGCTGGGCGTAGCAGAACTGAACCCATTGGTAGACAGATGAGCAGCGGATACTTACTTCATGCAGAAGGATTGTGCGGTCAACTATGTGAAAGCGTTCAAAAAATCCACAGTGAGCATGGCCAGTGATCCATCGTCACGGAACGCATTCAAGAATCTATTCGCACTGTGGAGGATAGCCTCTGCTCCATTGGGGACCCTGACCCCATATTGAAAGTCCCCTAAGTAAGCTGACATCTCCTTCCCGATTTTATGCATTGCAACTTTAGAAACCAACCTCCGCCATATACCCCCGACTGCAATTGGCCGGATTCCATTATCGGGTTTTAATAAGGGGGTTAGGGGGCAGAGGCAATGAATTCCACCAGAATTTTCGGGCACAACCCCTGTAGCCAAATGTTAACCACCTCCGTGATGACCACAAAAAGAGCAGATGGCGGAGAGGACCCTTGTCCACTCAATACGTCCATAATATGTTGTGCTCTCAAACCATCCCTCCCGCACGAAGTTCCTTTTGGGAAAGAGCTGATATTCTCCAACACACATTCAGCGTTCGTTAACCTGAAGAGCATCTTTGTTGGGCAAGACATGAGGCAAGTGGGAGGGATCCCTGACTGGGTGCTTATCAACCAAAGCGTTTAATGTGGAATCCCCACAAGGTGCAACCCCAGAAGAGCACAAAACCTTAACCGCGGCCGTGAAGTGACCATCAGCAACTTTCCTCAAACATTGTTTGATATTAGCCCCATTCTCCGATTCATTTTGGCTGACTGGCCCTCTAGTCGGCTCTTCATCCGATTGGGAAAGTAGGGGGATAACGAGCTCCTCAATACCCGCGCCATCTTTTCAAATGGCTAAGGAGCGCATGATGCTACTGCATTGCAATGATTTATGATTTCCAGACCTCCGTTCCTGCCTGGAAGTCGGTCGGATAGTACGTAACGTGGAACGAGGCAACAACAACAATTTAATCCAGGCCTCAACCGATCCAGGGGAAGCCACCACTTTGCTCAATGTATTGGATAAAGCCTGTGCAAATGCTAATCGACAAGACGGGGGATGCTTTTAACCGTAGTTATCGGCATAGCAAAAAGTCTTTCCAGAAGACTGATATCCACAACCAACTTGCTACCAATATCTGGCTCGGCAGCGGGTTCTACAATTGGCTGGCAGGGCTTAGGGATCCCTATAATAAATTCACCCTTACCATCCACATTCCGCAAGAATTTGGCGACACCATCTTCATGATGACACCCCCTACTGAGGGCATGCAAGGCCATGCATCGGCCACATAACCACTGATTAATATTCTGCAAGGCCTCCACAACATCCCCAAAGAGGCCCAAATCCTCGGAAATGGCATTCCGCAAGGCTTCTTTCCCATCATCCCACCCTAAATGGTCCCTTTTAAGGTGAGCAAGCAGCCGGGAGCTGCTTGATATACCAAATTTACAAGAATGAAAAAATTTAAAAGGGCAGGCTTGCCCTGCATCAGAAATGCAGGGTCCATTCCTTTTAACAAATTGACACCGGCTTCCAACAGATGGCGACATAACTACCAAACCCGACTCGAGGTGAGTGGGCATACACTATATCCCAAGATCATTCCAGGGCAAGTAAAAATTGCCTACTCCCGGGGTAAACGCGAGGCACCTAACCCATGGCCCGGGGAAGGTGGCGGGGCTCTGGGCAGAAGGAGGATTCTAAAACTTAGGGAAAAAAATAATAAGGAGAAAATGAATGGTAAAAATTGGGGGTTTGGGGAGATTAGTGACAAATATGGGTTGAATTGAAATGGGTATTTTTGGATTTTGAATTTGTGATCGGATAGGTGTTGATGAACTGGGAGTGTAGTTAGGGTTTATGATAATGAAATTAAATAAAGGGGGAAGTGGGAACTTACTGTTGCAGGGGTGATTCACAATCTAAGTCGATGGGTGTTGTTGGATTTTGTGAAGTTAGGGATCCGATTGTTGTTGATGAACTGGGATTGGTATTGATGGATTGGTGTTGATGGATGGTGTTGATGGATTGGTGTTGATGGATGGTGTTGATAATTACATCGACAATACGGATAACGAAGTTGTCGAGTTTGGTACTTCCATCCCTCGGGACTAACAAGGGTAGTACAGGAATATTCACCTGTTGTCCATCGACTACGCCTTTCGGCCTGATCTTAGGCCCTCACTCCCCCTCCCCTTACCAGAGGGCTATGACGACCATCTTCCATGAGATGATGTAGGAGCTGAACGTGAGTCTAACTTGAAGACTCTGGAATAAAGACAAGTGCTGACCGGGAGACAACCCAGAACTTTTTATCTATTTTTCTGTTTTAAGTCGAGTCTGTCAGACCTGCAGAAGATGCGGCGCATCTCCATCATGGAATGCGGCGTATCATCTGCACTGGTCATATCTTATTTTATTTTTCTGCATTTTTATTTTTCGATTTTAAAACATTCTGTCAGTTTATTTAATGCGCCGCATCCTTGTTTAAGGATGCGACGCATCTTTTATTCTGATTCGTATTAATTCGAGGCTCGATACGACGCATCTTCTTCCATAGGATGCGGCGTATCGACTGACCTGATGATTTACAGTTTTATTTTTTAGGTTTTATTTTTACTAACTACTAATGTTTTTATGCAAGTTTGAACCTTCTTAACTCAGGTGTGTTAAAGTCTAGGTGATATTATAGATTTCTGAACTTTTTGTGGAAACATCACTTATGAAGCTTAAACGTTCTAATCCAAAAGAAAGTTGATTTTTGCTCATAAATGCATAATGGAGGATCATTCCGAGCAAATATCAGGGAAATTTTTATGTTCTAATTCTTTTATTTTCCAGTTTTAACCTTTAACACAAACAACGAGGACGTTGTTTAACTTAAGTGGGGGGATGGAGAATTAGAACACTTACTTGTCCAAACTTTTTCAAAATATGCTTAAAATGCACTTAATATATCAAAATTTAAAATTTTTTAGCATGTTTTTGTTTATGTCTAAATTACATAGCCACACACATAACATTATTTTTTTGCCTAAAATCAAAAACTTTAGTGTGCTGGTGACTTGTAAACTTTAGAACTTGGCTTGTATACTATTCGAGACCACCATAATAAGTATTATTGATATAATTGGAGTGACTTGTCTAAATTGGTAAATTCTAGGATTATACCCAAAAAGCCTTTATATGTTATGTAATATGAACTAACTACACTGGTTAGTTAACCCCCGTATAAACCCTTTTGTTTACTCTCACTTTTAGAGTAAGATACCCCTAGAAAAACCCTCAGAGCCATTCCTTTCGTTTCTTACACCTTTGTTAAAATGTTTCGTTACACCCTTACACCTTAGCCTACCCTGTAGATTGAAATCCGTGGTTAGTTACTTTAGGCAAAGTGTGTTTCCTTCATTACCTGTGTTCGCGTGGGTAATTCATTATCTTTGGTTAGGTCGGGAAATTGCACAATGCAATAGGAGTGAAAGTACATATTGTATATTTTTAGTTTATTTTTCGTGTGTTTACTACTTTTACTATTACAGTTATTTCTGAAAGTTATGAAAAGTATGGAAAAAAATATCCGGAAAAATCGTGATAGAAAAAGTTGTGAAATTTTACACATTCAAAAAAAAATCGAAAAAAAATAGAAAAAAAAAGAAAGAAAAGAAGTTGGAAGTTTATTTTAACCAACTTATGTAAAGTTTTGTAAAGTGGGAGATATCACCACTATTTGTTGTTGTATATTATATTTATGGATTGAATGGGAGTTGGCCGTTACGGGAACGCCAACTAAGGTTATTCTTTGTTTAAGATTTTATTGAGTATAATTCGTGTCTACCTAAAGCGTGAGTTACATGAGTCAAAAGCGTGAGTTATTCAATGATGTGAGTCTTATTCATGGGATGGTTGGAAAAAAGTAATTAACCACACTTAGGATTTTAATCTATTTGCTTTGTTTATTTTTTATTTTACACCAATTTGTATCCCAATCATTATCCATACCCTATATCATTCTTCATCCAAACCTTTGATTTATTGAGATTAGGGATTTGAGCAATCTTAAGTATCGTAGTCGTGGATTCGATTATGTATTTATGATTTTGTCACCCTTTTTGATATAATATTATTGTTAAAGATTACTTGGTCCTATCTTTAGCCTATTCGAGTTAAGGAATTGAGCAATTGCAAGTATCGTGGTCGTGGATTCGATCATGTATTCGTGATTTTGTCGCCTTTTCTGGAATATGAGATCGATAGAGATTAAAAAGGATGATCAACCCTTAATCAACAAACCCTTTTTACCACTTTAGACTTGTTACTCCTTGGCTTTAATGGGGGAGATGCATATACTTGTCAAGCTTATGATAGAATATTCGTCACAACTAGCAACTAAACGATTTAGAATTGTTTTATATTGAAAATTATTTTTGTTTCTATTTCGTTAAGTGGTTGGTTGTGTGATTGTGATAAAACGAATACGTGCTTAATTATTAAAAACATATCCTAATAACTTTTAGGATACATTTTCATAAGATTAAATCTAAGGTTTACTTGGGGACAAGTAAAGTTTAAGTGGGGGGATATTTGATGAACTCAAATAAGTACATTTTATCATCATCATTTATCATATTTATTTGACTTGTTTTACTTTATTATGTATGAGAATCGGTGCTTTAATGTTTACTTTAGTGATTCTCAGGTAAAAACAGGTAAAAGGTGAAACTTGGCGATTTTGGAGTAATTATGGAGCAAAATGAGCAAGATGTCAAAAGTCTACTGGAATCCAGAAGATGCGCCATATCTCACTCAACAGATACGCCGCAATATCATACTTAGATGATTCGAAGACCATTGCCTGACTTTGAAGAATGCGCCGCATGGAATTATACCATGCGCCGCATATGAAACTTTGGTCAAAGAAGAAGATCAAGCTCGTTCTACTCCAGATACGCCGCATCATACAATTGACATACGGCGTATCACTATCAAGACTTCACCAGAAACAATCCAAGACAACTGAAGGACATGCGCCGCATAAAGATTCAAGTTACGCCGCATCTAAAGGCGGTGTACGAGTATTCCAGAATACAATAAGCTTGGACCCCACGCGAAGTTAAGTCAATGTGCCGCATCTGCTCATTACATGCGCCGCATCGAACCCTCAGATAGAAACTATAAATACCCCAAGACCTAGACGAATTTGGTGTGCACCATAACCCTAAGGAGTCGAATTCAGACGATCAAGCAACACAAGACACACTCCAAACGAAGATATTAGAGCTGTAAGAAGGTCCTGCATGTATTCAATTCATTAAGTAGTTTTGTTTTATTGTAATAGTAAGCTTTAATTCATCAGGATAGATGGCCGGTAGTTTGTGAGTACACAAAATCAAATGCCCGCCTTAAAATTGCTTTCCCATAAATTAAAGTTTATATGTTTGATGTCTTTGGTGAATTTATATTAGTGCATTGATTACCTCTGTGTCTAGCTGAGCACTGCTTGGGCTGCCATACTCCTTCCTCGCCTATTTAATCCGATATCTTTTGATAAGTAGGATATTCATAAGTAATCATTAAGGGTTTACTCGCCGATATAATGAAACCAACGAGAAAGGTTTAACTATATACACTTCATATAAAACTAGCAATAAAACAAGTGACAAGCTGCTTAATTATCAGGACAGGTCTTCTTATTGTCTCTATTATCTATATGTGTACGTGTATGCTATTCGTTGATTCGTGCTCATTAGGATTTACTGTTTAATTAATAACCAAACTGTACCAGTCTCTCAGGCTGAAACCCCCTTTCGTTAGATTAGACTGTAAAACTAATTTAGATATTAAAATACTGATTAAGATAACTAGATAATACGTTCCACTCTTAGTGATCGACACTCTGCTTACCATTATATACAAACTGACCGGGTACACTGCTCGTTAAGTGTGTGTGTTATTGATAAGTCGGCTAAATATAAATGTAAAACTTGAGTAGGCATTAACACTGCTAAACCGCAACGACACATCACGCACATCAAGTTCTTAGTAATTGCTTCCTTTAACATATAAAAATAAAACTTAATGTTCGTTTATGTTTGCTTGGTCAATTTATGTGTTTTAGGGTTTAGCACTTTTGCTTTTGTTAACAAATAGGGTTTAATCACACTTGTGATTGGATTTAGGGTTTATATGTTTGAATCACATAATTTTAATCCATTAAGGTTTCCTAAATCCTAAGTGATATATGTACATTGATTATCTATACCCAACTGGGAAATACCACCAACAATCTACTGCTGCTACAAGAACGACCTATGGAAGTCATTCAATGTAACACCTGGTATTTTTCCTAAAACCTAATCCTAGCCAAACTTCTATTTTTAGAGCCTGAAGCGTTTTAAAACTTTAATGCATGTTAAATTGGATTTGAGGAGCGTGAGATATATTAGGAACGAGAATTTATTCCTTGATTTACTCAGCACAACTTAGAAAACTCGAATTTGTTCATTTGCCAAATTATTTAATTTATTTTGAGTTTGAGAAAAACTCTGAAGTTTATGCTTGATTTTATTGGAAAAACTATTTCGTGAACGATGGCGCAAGTTTCGTAATTTTTCGAGTCCGTTTGCTATGTCATTCGAGTCCCGAACCGTTTTTATGAAAAGTTTAACTAATTGGCGAGACTAGTCCCTTGAGTTTATTTCTAATAAACACCCTACACTTTCCTTAATTTCAAACCCACCCTAAACCCTTTACCCTATATAAACCCCCATATAATCCCTTCCCCTCATTTTATTTATCACAAAAAAAAACACACACACTCCTCTCTCTTCTCTCTTCTTTCTCTCTCTACCCACGACCGGCCAACCCCTCCACCGCCAGCTATATTTCCGGCCACCGGAATAAATTCCGGCCAAACCCAACAACACCACCCATCCAATCTTGTAGATCGGGACATCCCCGACTCATCCCCGCAAACCGTTTCACCTAAAACCCACGAACGCGCCCTAAATCTTAGAAATAAGATTTCGACTTTCGACTTTTCCGGCCAAAACCCATTTTCCGGCGAGCTAAGTGGTAACCGAACCTCCCCCATCCCTTATTCTCACGTTTTCTTTTATAAAAACTCAAAAACCACAAAACCCTAATTTTGAAATTTATATTAATCCGATTTTATTAATAAACCTTTTATAAAAAACGTTTTTATTAAAAAAGTTTGACTCGGTGAGATTTGGTTATTATATGTGTTTGGTTCGAGTTAGGTGACGAAGGGATTGATGGTTTTGGTTGTTTTGTTATATTGTGAGGTCCGTTTGGTTTGGTTTTGTCTCGGCAGCCTCACGCCACCACCACCGAGTCATGGTGGTGGTGGTGGGTGGTGTTTGGTTATTATTATTGTTGTTGTTGGTGATATTGGTTTAATTGTATTTGGATTTGGATGTAAATTGGTTAGCCGAAGTGGTTTGCGAATTGATGTTGTTGTTAATAAGTTAATGACGGTTTAGGAATAGATATGGTATATTCGGATGAGGCGAGATATGGGATTGTGGATTGTTGTTATGTTTTGTCGGGATATTTTGGTTATTAGTCTCGGATATTTATTATTATTATTATTATTATTATTATTATTATTATTATTATTATTAGTTTTAAACAGTTAAACGGTAAATATTAATACGGAATAATAACTATGAAATTTAAAATGTAAATTGTTAAAGTTAATTTGATTTGGATAACGGACTTGGTATCCGCATTTGAGACTTATATTATGAATTGTGAACTTGTATTGGACGTATTGGATTTGCGGCTATGGTTATTTGGACTTATGGACCCTTTGGTACACGAGACGGTAGGGTACGTTAGGCCCTTAAAGATCTTAACGTACCTGGAACCCGAACTATACGAAATGGTCGATAAACCTGAACAACTAATGGAC
>LBNU01011675.1:185749-201037 GCA_014162995.1 Artemisia annua | reverse complement strand
TTTTCTCAAACTCATAATAAATCAAATAATTTGGCAAGTGAAATAAATTCGAGTTTTTCTAGGTTGTGCTGAGCTAGTCTACAAATAAATTCTCGTTCCTAATATATCTCACACTCTTCAAATCAAATTTAACATGCTTTAAAGTTTTAAAACGTTTCAGGCTCTAAAAATAGAAGTTTGGCTAGGATTAGGTTTTAGGAAAATACCAGGTGTTACAATGTGCAACAAATAACATGAGTTACACCCTATGCATCAATCAAAAAGTTGAATATTATTTCTAATAACATGAGTTATACCCTATGCATCAATCATAATGGGACTAATATGATCCTATATATTCAGCAAAAAGGTATTGGTAAGCCAACCTAACTCAGGACATGTCTGCACATCATAAAATTTTGCTCACTTATACTCAAAACCATTACGGAAGTGTCTTTCATTGATAGATCAAGCAATTTATATCTTAAACATGTTAAAGATGCTAAATAACGATAACTTATAAATTACGGAATGAAGTAAAATGAGAGCCAACATGGAATTGTTTTCATAGTTGCAGAAAACCAATATGGAATGCATGATGTGACTGCTAACTACTTCACTCACACTTTAAATAACACATGATAGTATGGAATGCATGATATGACTGCTGACTACTTCACTCCCACTTTAAATAACACATGATAGTATATACTATAGAACATTCCTGTTCTAACAGGGAAAGATTCTTGAACATTTTTTTTTCATGAGAAGACTTGGTAACTGCTTACAAAACATATTGAATGTCGAAAGTCACCCAAAGTAGGCTCACGTATGATTTAAAAAAAGGTTAATCATTTTTTAGACACAAAGTTTTCCGGGTTAAACCACCCCTGCTTTTACCCGTGACATGCCCATCTCCCACCTCTAACTTGTTTTTTTCTTTATAGAAGATCGGGAAACATACTTGATTCGATGACCATTAGATCTAAATCTCTCATGGTTCTAACAGCGTCTCTCCCTTCAATGCGAAGTATGAAACTATACATTTTGACAAAGCATATTGAAAACTATTATTTGGAATATACTCACCATGAATATGTTCACTTCCCTCACAGGGAATAGGCTGACCCATTGCGTCATCCACGTGTTCACCATATGGTTCGACAACATCAGCACCTGACCCATTGCGTCATCCACGTGTTCACCATATGGTTCGACAACATCAGCACTATCAAGACCCAAAATTCAAAATGTGCACTAATATATAACAATCTACATGTCAAGTACATGAAGCCTCACGTTTGACATGGCAAAGTATCAACACTTGCAAAGTTGAATTTTGTTCTTCCTACAACACATATAGGTGATGCTTTATGCATTCATTGACATTATATGAAGCTTGGTCTAAATATTTGATTGAAAAATATGTACCTCCACACTATGCTTTCCAAACCATGTCCATATAATGCATTCATCTTGATCTGGTGGTCTCCTAAAAAATAGCGGATAAGAATTGTATCTAAAGATTTAAAACTGCTTATCTAATTAAAGGCTAGACATATAAACATTTCAATAAACCAATCTGAAACACCTATTAAAAAATAAAATCATATAATCACAGTCAAATGCCAAAGTCAAACACCTTTTATAAATGACAAAAAAGCATTACCTTTTGATGGTTCTTAATCATAATCATGAAGCTTAAGATCGCCATCATTATCAAACACCTGTGATTAAAAACACGATTACTCATACTAAACATAATTAATGTAAACATATAATTTAGTATCATGCTTGATATCAAAACAGACAATATGGGTTCTCGATTTTTTATACCTATGAAACGAAAATTATGGGCAACAATTATACATCTGAAACGATTTGGGGATAATTAATTTTATCATACAAACGATTTGGGGATTATTAATTTTATCATACCTGGCAAACGGTTAGAAAGGATTTGGGCGAGAGATCTTGATTTTTTTTAATGTATAATGAAACAATCTTTGATCATTTGGTTGATTCTTGATTTTTTTTTCGGCTTATGTCTTCAGCCGTTTCTTTTTTTTTAATCAATTCATCATCATCTTCAATCGTTTTTATTCGGGTATGAATTGATTTAGGGTAAATTTCGGGTATGAATTGATGTGGAATAAATTGATTTGTTGTAAATTGATTTAGGGTTAATTGTTTCGGTTATGAATTGTTTTTGGTATAATTGATTTGGGGAAAACAGTTTTGTGGTGAATGAGGGAGGGAGCAAATTTGTTGGAGGTAAATGAAATGTCGACCGTTAGATCAAATTAAATACCACGTGGCGAGTTTTAAAGATTTTTGGGGGGTTGACTTGCCAAAACCCAACCTTGTTTTATATAGGTGGGAGATTTCCTGTTTTAGTTTCAACNTACACTACCTATAATGTAAAAATGGTCAAATGTAAAAAGTGAAATAGTCAAGAAAAGTGAAATGTTGAAAATATTGTTTGCCTATTCTACCCTTGAAACCTTGAAGTGGACAACATCAATGAGGGCCGGAAACAATTTAAATTAAATTGTTGAAATTGTCAAAAGTTGACGAAATGTTGAATCTTGACTTTGTCATGCATGGAATCAATACCATATATATAAGGGAGGTGATTTGCACACTCTTCTTTTTCATTTGCACACTCACAGTACAAGTAATCAAAGTAGGATGTCAATATGGTACAACTGCCTGATGCAGTAATTGAAGTGTCCCAATCAAAACTCAAAGTGTGCAAATCAATTTCCTATATATATAAACATAAAAATTACTGTCAAATGCTACATGCATGGCAACTCATATATCTTTTATATAATAAAAGAATTACGTCATTTCAGAGTGTTTTTGCAAAACCCTTATTATTGAAAAAAAATTAGACCAATAGGAAATCTCGATTTTGACACATAGGCGATATCGAGCGACGTGATTGGCCAATAAAAAGTCAAAATTGAATTGATTTTGGTCAAACATTAATAAATTTGGTGGAGAATTTGATTGAGGAAAAAAAACACAAAAATATAGGTGTCAAATTTATGAAAACAAAAACTTAAAAAACGAATAGGTAATTAATAAAACATTAGTGGTTGAATTTTATATATATATTATATGGAGTTAAGTGTATAATTATAAATCTCCATATTTTTTTGATAACTTTAGATAATAAACAAATAACCCCTTACATTTTATACCCTCTACACTTTATAATATGAACTTTGTTTACAATTACATGAGTATACGTTAAATATAAATAAAAACTCATGTTATACTATTTAAAAGTTTAATCTATATGTACACGGGTTTGAATATTAAATACAGTTAAATTATTATTAACGGTAATATAAATATCAAATGGTAAGTACGAGTTGTTGTGATATGAAAATAAATATACTCGATTGTACTTATAATGACTCATGTAATTATTATTTAAAGTATATATACGGATATCCGAAAAATATTTTTAAAAAACTTTACGGAGTATATTTTAACTTTATCAACGCTCATTATGTGCTACTAAACTCGCACATTTTGTACAACGTGATATCAATAGTTAAAGTTAAACAACAACATCAACCTCAACATTAACATCTATGTCGGCTAAACAAAGTTAAATCTTTCATCCAATAAAATTTTTACAAAATATTAATTGATATTAATACATAATGAAAAACTCATGCATACTTATTATTTGTACTTATATCACAATTTTCACGGGTAAATTCTTATATGTCCATATAGAAAACAAAAATTTTAAAATAAATTTGATCAATGTGTAAACCCATATGATCAAAGAACCTTTGACCCAATAACATTATAAGGAGACACGCTCAAAAATCCAATACAAGGTCGATGCCACGGTTATATTCTAACTATTTTTCTTACTTTCGCACATGTTGATGCTCTAACTTTTTAAAATTTATATAAGATTTTCTGTCTTTAAACGATAATACTATATAATTAAATTTTTCTGGGAAAACCCCGTGCGTGCACGGGTATTATACCTAGTATAGAATAATATAAGGAACGATTTGTGGCAAGTTTAAGAAGGAAACGATGATTGAAAAAAGTAAGTAAATTTGGAAACCTTGGAAACTTTTAAATGCAAAACAGAAAGCTTTTATCACAATGTAACAATCACCCCTAATTTTCGGCAAATCATTTTGAATGCATAAATCGTTTCCTTTGTTATCCACCCATACATTTAAATTTTGAATTAACCTTTTAACCTAATCATCACACTATAAATTGGACTATCATCTACAAAGATCATCACTCATCTTATTCTTTAATCTTCTGTTTCTTTAACGTATACACAAAAGGTAGATGATAACTATAAGCAATGTTATAATACAGATCTTTAATGTATTTGTGCATTCACATTGTTTGTATTCATTTGATTTGTTATCCCTCAAACTTTATTATTTTTCATGTTTAAAGCTTTAAAAATGGAACTGAATTTGATCCAGTTGTGTGACATCGACCCTATGCTTGATGATCTTAAGGTTTTGGCATTTTAAATCTAAGACTGTTATATACACGTTTATACGTACCAAGAGATAGATGGTTATGATACACCATGTCTCTATTCTCTCCTATGAAAAAGGAATTGACCCCTGAAGAATTTTTTCAAGGTGCCATCAAAAGCATGGTCGGCATGATATGTGAAACAGATAATGTAAGTTTATACTTTTAATCTTTATGCATTCCTTATTTTATAGCTACCAATCACATACCATAATTCATTCTTCCATTTTGTAGCCATTCCATTGTATTCTGTTTGCGAGGATACACAAAATACATCGCGAACATGGATGGGCTTACCTTGCATGTTAGAAGAGGCCACAGCTATGGAATTGCAAGGTGCACAAAGGCGTCACTGCTGTTGGAATCAGGTATGTGTAAATTCAATCCATTTAAATTCTATATATTTTCTTACTTTTTTACGTAATAAAACGATAATGTTTGCCTCCATTTCCAGCAATACTTTACCAATATCGATATTGCAGGTATAAAGTAATCGCCCGTTTCATTGATGACACTGGATTGATGATCTGGTCTTCAAACTCTCCGGAGTTTAGTGTTATAGTCTGATAAGCAATATGGAGCAGACTATGATGACTATTTCCCAACAGAGCTTAATGTGATTGTGGGTAAAAAGTTATTGTTTGCTTCAATATTTCAATATTGAAGTTAGCTTTACAAAGAAGTCTTGATTTAATATTTCAACATTTCCCTTTTTTATCACTTTAGTATTTCACTTTTAGAGATAGAGATATGGTGATCTTTCATTTTTTGGAAGTATGACTAACACTTTTAGAGATAGAGATTGATATTCATACAGTATGATGACTAATAAAACCTTGCTCATCGTTTGTTTGCTAGGTAATTTTTCTTGAATTGTGATACTCAATATTGATTTACTTTTGATTGTAGCATCATGTGTATTGATGTTTGAAATGCAGTTGCTCAGCAAATGTGTACAATGATGGCACGGGAGATGACATCCGAAAGCATTGTTACCGATGGTGGTAAGGCATGCGTTGAAACAATGACTTGTGCAGCCTTAATTGTCCGCTAGGTTGTTGCCAAGACAAGTGTGCGAAGGCATACGCCGGCTGCACTGCTGAATGCAAGATTGGTCCTATAGGAACACGTACTTTATGTCTATGCTCGCATCCTTCTAATTAGAATGATATTTTTTAGAGCGAGGGGAGTCATAACGCTGAGAAGGCGTTAATCCCATGTGGCATACTCGAAACGCAAGTTATGGCGTTATGGCCATTTCCAGGTATCAAAATGGAGCCAGGCGTTGTAACGCATGTTATGCCCATAACGGGCGTTGTAACGAAATGAAACCCAAAAAGAATTTACAAACACCCCCCTTTTACTATATAACCATTGGGTTGGGCTTGTACAAGAAAAAAAAATCAAAGTTACGGTTTGAATTTGAATGTAACGGTATTATTTTTCAAAATTAAGTTTTTTCACACCCTTATAAATACAACTACATTACTAATGTTATTCACACAAAAAAACTTAAAAAAAAACCGAAAAAACAACCAATGGCTTGCAACAAACTACCTCATACCGTCGAACAAATTCAAGAATATGTCCAGAAACAGGCCGAGATAGACGACACGGCTCGACAAGAGGCTATTGTCGAACTTATTAACAAGTTTGAGCACGCAAAGGCACTCAAACAACAACTGAGAACACAATACCATGAGTGCAATCACATTTCTGATGACAGAAAATTTGTGATTAATGATTTTTTGTATGCTGAATTTCGCAAAGATCATGCCGTTGTTGAGAAATTGAGGAGCTGTGTGAGTCAGATACATGCCCAAAAAGCAAACAAGATACGTTGGAGTCACGAGGAAAATGTGGAAGCTGCTATGGTTGAGCAACAACAACAGACCGGTGCATCAAGTTCATCTGCACCAAGAGGTGTTGATGATAGTGGCTGGAACTCTGACAAAGAGCGTGAGCTGAGCAGGATGGAAGCTGAGTTAGAAGCAGAGAGGTTGGCGAGCTTTGATCCTTACGACGACGGTTACGACTCAAACAACTCTCAGACTTGGGATCACCCGGACTACAATTGAAGCTAGGTTTATGTGATGTTTTAATTTACTTTCGTTTTTAATTTATGTAATTCTTTAATCTAGGTTTATGTAACATTTTAGTATTCCAGTTAAATAAATTTATTTCATAAAAGAAACATTACAATACGATACGAGAAACAAGTAACAAATACGATACGCCACGGGAAACTAGACATACAACATAAGTAGCAAATAACAGATACGACACGGGAAACTAGACATACAACATAAGTAGCAGACACGATATGAGAAACAAGACATTACATATCGGCCCATCTGGGGTTGTTTCTCAAAACCTCCCAGACGTGAACATACTTGAAGCTCTTCCCACCATAGCGATCTTCAAAAGTTCGCATTGCATTCGTGCGACAAACACTGTGATCGTCAGCGGTTGTTTGCCGCAAGTGTTTGTAAATTCCATTGAATACAATACATTCACTGTTGATTCTGCCCCATTTACTCGACACCATATCTTTGTTTCGATGGGGTGGGCCAAAAAGATTGTTGAAAATGATAACAACCCGGTTCCAAAAACTGTATACATCGTGTAGGTAAGGATCTTCATGAACTGCAACCCATGATTGAGCGAGCAAGATTTCTTCTTCTACTGACCAACAATTAGTCATTTTGAATGTTTGAAGTTTGAAAAAAACTTGTAAATTGGTATGCTATTTATAGCCGTTTAAAACAATAGGAGCGGGATAAATATTTGAAATTCAAATTCAAATAGGAGCGGGATAATATTTAAAATTCAAATTTGAATATGAGCGGGATAAATATTTAAAATTCAAATTCCAATATGAGCGGGATATATATTTAATAATATAGTGTTTGAATGTTTAATTATGAAATTGTTGAGGGTGAAATTTGTAAATTTGTAAAAAGTACGTGGTGTTATTTGGTGTTATGATTTCCTGGTGTTTTTTGGTGTTATGTTATTTGATGCTGAGATGATGTGGCGCTGACGTGGCATGGTGTTAACACCCAAATGGTGTTATGACTCCCCATGCTCTTATATTGAATAATACATGAAATTTTGATTGAGATGGATGTTTGCAACTATTGCAGCTATGTTTTCTTTTGTTCTCATTAAACTGGTACTTGCAATATAGCCCGGTAGATTATTAAATTACTACAATATGAATTGACCAATTACGTGAAAAGTGTACAAGGTTTATTTATTTATTTATTATTATTATTAACGCAAGGGATTTTCTAAAATGTGCCCCGATGGCACACGTTTGAGTTTTATATAAAGGTAAAGTCGGCGATTATTAAATTCAAAGTTACATATGATTATGGTAAGTAATAACTATATTTAATGAGAATTAAAAACATTTTCTGATGTAAAAGGAAAGTTTGTGTTCAATAAATATAGCTTAACATGTGCATGAGGACACATGTTAGAAAAACCCTTAACGCAAAAGTAACAATAATAATGCATGTAATATACACCTACTATAACAAATTGACAATCGCAAATCTACAAGTGGAATCTTGGCATTTTGGTATTGTTGGAATCAGTTATTGTAGTGAGGTGAAGGTGATATTGATATAATAAAATGTGTTTTGCTACGTTTATTAGTTTCTTTTTACTGTCGAAATGGATATTCTCGGGGTAGAAACAGGATATATGTGTTTTACGTAGAAAAGATAGCTTATTAAGAAGAATCCATCACTGGACTACAATATTCAAAGTGGGTATGCTTGAGTTTATATGGTATCCATGTTGTTCCGAGCTCTTAATCTAAAACGGTTGTTCTGTCCATGTGTCCAAAAGATAGGGAAAAATCTTTAATAATATATCATACTTGTCACAAAAATTACTTTCGTGTAGCGAACAAAAAAAATAGTCTTTCTACCCCTTATACTTGACTTTTTGTCCTTTTTGATGTATTTTCGTGACATTTTTGCCCTTGGATTTTTAATAATTTGAGGGGCAAAAATGTCAATAGTACATCAAAAAGGCTAAAAAAAATGAAAGTTCAGTACATCAAAAAGCTATTTTTTTTGTTCGCTACACAAAAGTAATTTTTGTGACAAGTATGGTACATTATTAAAGATTTTTCCCCAAAAGATATTACTATATATTACTTTAGACCTACTATATATGATAGTCATTTTTTTATAGTTTATTGATTAGTGTTGTGATTGTATTGCATTTTGGACATCAAATTACAGTCAGGGGAATACACTTAACCCGTATAAAAACGGTTAGCGGGTCAACCCGCTTAATTTATTCCCAACCTAAACCTGACCTGTTTATTAAACAGGTTAGTTGGATCGACCCAAACCCGACCCAATATCTATTATAGACTTAACTCGAATGTTAATTTGCGTGTCAGTTTCAGGTCGGGTTTCGTGTCGGGTCAGAAATTGTCACCCCTATCTGTCGCTATAAAATCCCGTTGCTATGCACGGGTACTCGTCTAGTAGATAGTTAAGATTAGATATAGATATAGATTAATTAAGGTAATTTAGGCAAAACAGTAATGTTAAGTTTTTCACTTTTAAAAATGACGGTAAATACATTATCAACCACCTATATAAAACAAGGTCACTATGGAGGAAACCTTTACCCCAAAACTCAAAGATAATGATACCTGTTATTAAATTAGATCCAATGGACCATATGCATTCCAGCCTTTAGCAATTACTGTAAAATAAAAAAACACCGCCTCTCACTGTAACGGAAGATCACCAACAAGAAAACCACCAAGTCAATTTTCCCCTAAATCATTAATTAATACCCGAAACAGTTCTTCTCCAAATCAGTTAACCCTAATAAAAAAATCCCCAAATAAAAATCAGATCCACAACCAACGAAGGAATCAAAAAACGTTTCTAACTTCAATTGATCATACCCCACACTAATATATCCAATAAAACAGAAAAAAATGGAAGAAAAGAGGCCGGATCGTTATGAATAAATCAATATATTTTTTGTTAATCATTCCGACAACTACCGATGACATACCCACAACCAGACCATGATTGAAACTGTTAGTGTTCTTATGATAGAGTTGAACTTTTAATCCGCAATTTGCGAAGGTATGTTGGATATCAAATTCAAGTCTTAATTACTTTATACATGCAATTCATTAAACCTTGAAATATGATTTTCTAATAAGGGTGTTATTATTTTGAATGTTGAAAATGGTCGAGGGTTCTTTTCAACTCAAATTGGGGATTTATTAGTCCACTGATGATAGAAGGCTGTAAAATTTTGTTGATGATTAATGGTCTAATTTGAATTGTTTGAAGTTATGTTATGGTTGAGATTACAATTATATGATTTGTTTGTAGAAATATTGGACTGCTAGATACAAACCTGGACCTAATAGATTATAGATATGTTTCATTTAAATTTTATTTTTGAAATCGAATCAAATTAATCATTCGATTTCTCAGTGTATTTTTCTTTTTGTGTTTACTTTAGGTCGTTTAATTATGAATCCTATGTCTGAGCTTCTACACAATCGATTTCTCAGGTTTGTTTGTAATTTTTATATATCATTTTGTTTGGCATAATTTCGATGCATCAGTTGAAACTAATGTGGGAGACATAGTACTATGGGCAGTTGGTTCACGGGAAAAATAGTTCTCAATAATCTCAAAGCTTAGAATCTTAGCATCTAAAAAAATAGTAGTTTGTAATATCTAAGTTTTACAGAGTGCTTTCTATCTCTTTCTTTTTTTTATTACTACATCACACATATGGCTTGATTAAGGATTCAGAGGCTCTAAGTCGGTATTTGCTCGAAAAGAGCCAGGTTGAAAATTACACATCATAATAGTTAGTTTGAATTTCAAATGAATTGACATTATTCTTGATTGTTAAAACTTCCGTAGATCATTTACAAAATTATAATATTTGTCTCTTAATCATCTAAAATTAATTTTCTTTTATTTCGAATGTTTGGTTGTGAGTAAATAACCTTCTCATTTTATCTTGAAGGTAGCATTGATATGTTAGAGTTCGAGTCATAGGGTCGTCATGCTCACACGGTAAGAGAAGTACTTTACCTTTTTCATTAGTTTGAGTATAGAATTTAAAGTAGAAAAGCTAGCAAGGAGCTGTAGATGCACATTGATACGACTCTATACGAAACAGTGTCCCGGTGATACTCATACTTATGCAAGAATGTTTGTATAGTCAATGTGGTCTCGAGGTCTGTTAATACTTTCCCAGCTTTTTTTTTAATTGAAATGTAACCAACATTTATATGTGAAAATGGAACAAAATAGTTTGCAAAAGTTAATGATCTGGAAGATGTTGTTGATAAAATTTTGTCCAAATTCGCTCTTACACAGAGTTTAATATTTAGCCATCCTTTCCCTATTATGTAAGAAATTAGTGACTTCTTTAACCATCACGAAATTCTTTTGACCTGAAACGTAACACAAGAACAGTTAAAAATTAAAAAAGTTATATATGCTGATACTATTAAGCCAATCTATGGTAAAATAACTATATTGGTCCATTTATGCTATATATGTTTAATTAGTGTAATTGAAATGGAACAAATGAATGGATGGTTTAATAGTTCGAAACAGGTCAAACTAATGAACAATTGGTGTTCGGCTGTTAAGATATAGCTAAGTAAGTTGAAGTAAGATCTTCTAGATATTTTAAGCAAGTTCATTCTGGAAGACAAAATTTAGATTGTTGTGTTGATAATTGTAATTATTTATACATGTGAAAATGAAAATTGTCCTCATGGGGGTAGTACATGCGAAATCCACAAAAACAATGCTGTCAAAATTGGCCAAAAACAAAGGTGTCAAAAATGCACAGACATGCGACCAAAACAGAAACCTTTTTCCTTGCTTCCCATTTTTCTCTTTCAACTTACATTATTATAAATTGTAACATTAGTTGATATCTAATTATCACTAATGGTTCTTATGGCTTTCTTACTGTTGCTTACGTACATATGTTATCTTTTATCAGGAAATGGCATCGGGATGTGGGTCTAACCTTAGGTAAATGTTTAATGTTCCTATCCCATCCTGCAATGGATGCTTTATCAGGTGGTTTGTTCTTTTATGAGACACTGAATGGGATGTGAGTCTAACCTTAAGTAAATGTTTTTGACCAAATTAACATGTGTGACGGGTAGATTTTAAAGAAGAGGCTTAGAGCTTGCACACAAATATTGTAACACATGTAAGATCAAAATTTAATATCAATATTTTGTACTAATAATAACTTTAAGTTACTACTATAGCCAACTGTGGTTTCAGATTTTGATTTAGTTGAAACCCGACGACACAAAGACTCACAAAAGTCGATTTTACCTCATATGTCATCTGGAAATTTAGAGGTGGTTGCATATTAGAAGACGTATTGCAAATGGTTACTTGATAAAGCAACTACCTTTACAACCTTCGTATGATTTTCATTGGCTGTACGTGAGCGTAACGAAACATATATGTAGTTTTTGTTGGCACTATTTATTTGGTCTTTTAGAAGGTTATTATTACGAGTTTTATATTTACGCGATATATATACCGGCAATATGGCCCAATTTTCACAATTGCTTTACCTACATTTAGAATTCAGCATTCATTATCATGAAGCTAGCCCGCCTTTTTGGTTATAAATTGAATTTTGATAAAACTGATTTCGGTTATAAAAATGTTGGGTAATACCTTGTATGACAAATTTTATGACGGCCAAGATTATGCATTTGCGCATTATATATATATATATATATATATATATATATATATATATATATATATATATATATATATATATATATATATATATATATATATATATATATATATATATATATATATATATATATTCTTTTTATAGAATACATGTAACACATTTATATTTTAAATAATAAAACTTAATGCTAACGCCCCATCGGGGCGGGCTTAAGGCTAGTAGATAGTATAAATCATTATAGATAGTATAGATAAGATACAACTCACTAAAGTAATTCATTTGGTAATTCTTTATAAAAGGTCATAAAAGACAAAGATTATCATTAATATTTTTTGTACTTCTCTCTAAAGTTCAAAGAAATACGGAGTAATAAAGATGATCATTAAAGCTATTGCAAAAGACTTGTAACCTACCAAGTATTTGACAAAAAAAGTAAAAACAAAACAACTAATTACAAAACTTATGCGTTAAATGCATCAAGTCTCTTTAGAACTTGATGCATTGTTTATGCTCTAATATTAATATATTATTGTTCATATTTTCTTTTTAAAATGCCTTAAAATAATTTTTCACTACTGAAAATAGTAGTTCGAATTGTTAAAGTTTATCATATTATTTTAACTAAAATTGATATTTATAAAATGGAAAATACCTACATTATGTGCCTACAAATCCTTCTACTCACAGGATCCTGACAAGTGACAGAACTAACGGTTTGGATGCAGCGAGAGAATGAGTGGAAAGAAAATATATAATATTGTTGTGTGTGTAGGAGGATTAGTAGAAGGATATTGTAGGAGGATTTAGCAATGCTCTTATAAAATTAAAGGAAAACATTATATAATTGTCAAAGAGTAAAATTGTATATTTTTTGCTTTCGTAAAAATCAAAACAGTAATAAATACATTTTTCTTAAGATGTGTATTTTATTTTATTTATGAATAATAATTTTGAGATAGAAGAGTACTAAAAAGCAATTATGAAACATATTTATGTTACGTCCATCTCAAATTTAGTAACAGTTTATGAATCCACTATTTATATTCAAGACACTCTTATACCAATCCATAAAAAACATAAAGAAAAAATATCAACAACCATAACAAACTTCACAAAAATATGGCACAATTGAGTGGAATTGTTGTTTTTAACGTGGCGTTTGTCATAGCTCTTATGTTCACAGGTAAAACATCAAAAATTCGATACAAATTTGTTAATTTCATGTTAAATGTTTATTTAGTGTTATGGAATGCAATAAATTTACATTTGTATATTTAATGATACAGTTGGAATGATAACGTCTGTAAAGGGCGATGTATGTACCGATTTAATACCATTCACGCCAAAGTGGTGCGATGGAGATATCACTGTCTCAGATGATTGTTGGGATGCGTGTCGCCGAAGATACCAGTTTCTAGCAAAAGCAACATGTGATTACTTGCCATCATTTCCTGGCCCTAATAAATCAGTTTGTAAATGTTTTTATAATTGTTAAGTTATGGTTTTTACCAAAATTATATATATGAACTAAATTATGATGAGTTAAAGTGATTGAAAGTCTTTGTCTTTAACAAAGTAATGAAGTGCATGGCTGCATCCTCACCAGTAAGAAGTTATGTTTTTTGGTTACATTCTTATGACTGAGTATAAGATGTTATGTTTTTGTTAAACTAAAACAAACATATCATCGAGATCGAACGACCACTTAAAATCTGTATGAAATTATTGTGATCAAGAATAAATTATTGTTTGAATCTTTGAAATGTAATGATCAAGAACAGGCATAATTGATTTCACTCTTTTGAAGATACACCTTTAAACTATATAATCCATACTCTATATGAGAGGGATCACTACTTTATAAATCTTGGAAATGTATCACTAAAGCTCGTTAAAAGAAAACATTGCAACTTTGAAAATTAAATGTAACTAATGTTTTTGTTGTTCATAGTTGTTAAACTCGTACAATTCAATTAGTATAGGCAACTCATAACAGCATTTAAATGAGAAAACATGAGTCAAGTTGTGTCCAGTCAAAGTTGTGATAAATAATTCCGTTTTATTATAATTAAAGTGATAAAAGTAAACAAAGTTGTATCTTTTTAGAAAAAATTAAAAAATAAATAAATAAATAAAAACTCAGTGTCGTAGTTAAGCTAGCAGAGGCCCGTGTAAAAGCTTATATGGTAACTAAATATGGCGATAAAGATATATTGTAACCATTTATCTTGATTTTTTTCTTGAGTTATTGTCACTCTCGATCACTTGAAGTAGAGTTTAACAATCTTTAAAACATAATTTCATGAACATTTTGTTGGAAGTACATTTTGAGGCCCCAAAATATATAAAGAATATATAGATTTTGAGGCCCCTAAAACTTTGAGGCCTTATGCAATAGCATATTTCGCACACCCTCGAATACGGCTCTAAAAATCTACAAATGCTATAAACTATTAAACGATCATCTATTTATAATGTGAACGACCGAAAATCTTAATAAACTTTAAGCTCACAAATCGAATTTAGGTTTTCGATAATGGTCAGCATAGAAATAGTGTTAGGTCACCATGTTTAGCATAAACAACCAAAGATACTTGAATGAATAAGAAACAAGAATAGAGAAGAAGAGACTAGAATAAGATGGATGGAACTCTAATATTAATGTAATAGAAATTGTTATTGCATGAGAACCAACAAGCCCTAGAATGGGCATTACATTTGCTTATATAGGGGAGTCCAAGAGGCACTAGATGATTCTTACAATATTACATAATTGGCCCTTGGACTTCCACATGTTGTAACATTACATCATAAACTTTCATAACTAAATGATTAAATGTAAACATAATAAGTCTAATATAGCAACCTATTATAAACTAATGACCGACACTTCAATAACGTGAAACGTGTTCCTAACTTTTTTTAGTTCTTGTAAGAAAGTCATGAGTTATTTATAGAATATTGTTGACTCATAAACATAGAAGATATAAAAACAATAAATAAGCA
>LBNU01011675.1:166041-182161 GCA_014162995.1 Artemisia annua | reverse complement strand
TTTTTACGTATTATTTATGTCAACAATCTCCCCCTTTTTGATGATTACAAAATCTAAACTCATTAAGCGAAAATTAAGATATATACAAGTATTATTATGAGTTTATATCAATTCTCCCCCTTTTTGTTAGCATCAAAAAGGTTTATCCCGATTAACTTGGAGCTCCCCCTTGATGTATACTCCCCCTCGTTTTGAGGTCATAAGAAATAGTCGAGATATGGAATGCTTGCAAAAATATTTAGATAGCACAACATATATATATATATATATATATATATATATATATATATATATAGCATGCATACATATAAAGCAAAACATATAAGGCAAGATAATGAATTATAAATCAGGGCAATAACAACGACATTCATTAATAAATTTATTACAAACTGATTATGCTAAACACATAATCTTAGTACATTAGCATACATGTATGCTTTTCTTAGCAAACTATACTAAGAAAGTACTTGAGTTGCCATCATGAGAGGTCTTGCATGGGTGACAAAAGGTTGTTTGGTGATTTTATTTGGGAGTCATGGAGGATGCATTTAAAGGTTGGAAGGTGATGGATATGGAGTGGAGGGATTTGGTGGTGGAGATATTGGTGATGTTTTGGTAAGTAGATGCTCAATCCATGTGAGACGTTTGGATTGCGTTGAGTAAGGTGCAACACAAATGCAATTACAAATGCAATTGTTGACATGATTTTCAAGATGGAACAAATGATTTGATGGTGATGAGTTGGTGGATGAGGGTTGTTGTTCCAAATTGCGTTGAGTAAGGTGCAACGCAAGAAGAGCATTAAGCTCATGAGCTTCCTTGAGCTCTTCAACGAACTTTAATTGTTCGGAGGTAGGAGATGATGGTGAGGTTGGATTTTGATTAATGGTTTGGTTCATGTTTGGATGAGAGTTATGGTGATTGTTTTGAAGTTGAGCATCTTCTTCAAATGGGTCATTTGGTAGAGATGAGATGGGTGAAGGTGGAATTTTGTTGGTGAGTGTGATTGTGAGGTTGTCTTGGTGATGTAGAAGAGTGGTATCATTTGGGTAGTTTGAAGGCTTAGGTATTGGTTGGCTAGAGACAACATCATTTGTGGATGATGATTTTTGACAAGTATCAAGCTTTCTTCTCCATACGGGCTTGACGGAGATTTTAGCAACTCTTGAAAACTTGGGTTTTTGGTTGTTGGGAGATGACATGGTTGTTGAATGATGGTGATTTTGGTTGTTGAATGGATGAGCATTTATGATGGTGAATGGTATTTATAGTGTGATGATTTTGTGTTTATGGAAGGTGAATATGTGTTGGATTTGGTTGATAAAAGGTGTTTGTGAATTCAGGGAAATGAGGAATCAAAATAGGGTGAAATGGGCTGAAAAGCAGAAAGCAAACAGGAAACCTCGAGCTACAGATGGCCGGTCCCCTTAATTCTATGCCGGTCCCCTTAATTTTAAGGGGACCGCCCCTTTGATTTAAGGGGGCCGCCCATATCTGACGCTCCAGGTTGCCTGGTTTGGGTTTTTGGCAAAGTATTTTCAGAAAGGTGTTTGTTTTGTGGTTTGGTTTTGGGCAAGACCAACTCTTTAGGCAACTAGGCAAGTATTTTCATAGTCTAATTTTCATGAAAAGCATACATGCTAGCAATTAATCATATAAGCATAATTAAGCATAATTAAACATGCAAATAAAGCTAATAAGCAATTAAGCATATAGAATATATGAATATAATCAAGCATGCATTTAAAGCAAATTATCAAATAAGCAACAAAGGTACACTAAGGCAACTAATCTTAGAGTAAAGGCACCTAATAGTGTCTAACTAGTGATGGAACAAATATGACTATGAAGTTCTTGAATTTGTTCTAGTGTGTGCCTAAATGAAACAAATGTGGAGTAAAGATTGCTTCCTAAAACCAAATGATCTTGAGAAACAATCTTTAGTCTCCTTGAATTAAATTTGCTTACTTCCAAATGTTATATATAAGTATACATTAGATTATATACTTATAGACAACGAGAGTAAGACTATTATGCATGATTTTAGAAAAACGTTTTTATCATTATTCAACAATGAGTTTTCCTAATCGTGAGAATGTTTTGGAAAGGAATTGAGGTTTTATTGAAAGTATAATTATGCAAACAAAATATCTCAATTCTTGATTTTGTGCAAAACAGAATCCTAGACTCAGATTTTGGAGGAAAATAACGAAAACACAGAAACTTTCACCATCAGATGGCCGGCCCCCTTAAATAGAGGCCGGTCCCCTTAATTTTAAGGGGGCCGCCCTTATATATTTAAGGGGTCCGCCCATCTGACACTTGAAAGTGTCCAGAATTTTGAAATTTCAGAAAGTTTTGGTTTTTCAAGAAAGTTCAATCAATTTGTTCCATCATTCCTAATCCTAAACGCAAGTGGTTAAATGATTCACGCTTAAGGGGCTTAGTGAATATGTCGGCAATGTTATCTTCCGAGGCTACCTTTTCTATAGTGATGTTTCCCTTTTGTACGTTATCCCTAAGAAAGTGATGGCGTATTTCTATGTGTTTAGTCCTAGAGTGTTGAACGGGATTCTTACTTAAATCTATAGCTCCTTTATTATCGCACATAATGGGGATATTTTCTAACCTAATGCCATAGTCTACGAGAGCTTGTTTCATCCATAGTGCTTGTTGACATGCCTTTCCAGCGCTTACGTATTCGGCTTCGGTGGTAGAAATAGCAAGAGCGGTTTGCTTCTTCGAAAACCAAGATGTTAAACAACATCCCATAAACGTGCAAATACCGCTAGTGCTCTTTCTATCTACGTAGTCTCCCGCATGATCCGAATCCGCATAGACAATGGTTTCTATGCCGGATCCCTTAGGATACCATAATCCTAAGTGTATAGTGCCTTTAATGTATCGGAAGATACGCTTAACCGCTTCTAGGTGAGAGGTTTTGGGATCCTCTTGAAAGCGAGCACAAAGGCAAACACTATACATGATATCGGGTCTACTTGCCGTTAAGTATAGTAGACTTCCTATCATTCCTCTATACTTAGTATTATCTACGGACTCACCCTCTTCATCTCTTGTGAGTTTAATTTCCGTAGACATAGGTGTCTTAAGTGGTTTAGAGTCTTCTAGGCCAAATTTCTTAAGCATTTCCTTAATGTACTTAGATTGGTTAAAGAATATTCCGTCTTCTAGTTGTTTTATTTGTAATCCTAAGAAGAAGTTTAGTTCTCCCATCATACTCATCTCAAACTCATCATGCATGATTTTGGCAAATTCATCACACATTTCTTGACAAGTTGAGCCAAATATAATGTCATCGACATATATTTGAACAATGATAATATGAGGGTCACTTCTTTTAGTGAAGAGAGTGTTATCTACCATTCCCATGGAATAATTATGTTTAACCAAGAATGCCTTTAGTCTATCATACCAAGCCTTTGGAGCTTGCTTAAGACCATACAAAGCTTTCTTTAGTTTATAAACATAATCAGGTTTTGCGAAGTCAATGAATCCTGGAGGTTGTGCCACATATACCTCCTCATTGATAAAACCGTTAAGGAATGCACTCTTCACATCCATTTGGTATAACCTAAAGTCTAGGGCGCAGGCATAAGCTAAAAGGATTCTAATGGATTCTAATCTAGCTACGGGGGCATAGGTTTCGTCATAATCAATTCCTTCTTGTTGATTATAACCTTGGGCGACTAACCTAGCTTTGTTCCTAGTAACTATTCCATTTTCATCTAGTTTATTCCTAAATACCCACTTAGTTCCTATTATAGTCACATTCCTAGGATTCGGTACTAATTCCCAAACATCATTTGTTTTGAATTGATTTAATTCTTCTTGCATAGCCATAATCCAACTTTCATCCTTTAAGGCTTCATTTATATTCTTAGGCTCTATTGTTGACACAAAACAAAAGAAGTTATTTTTGTCTTGTGCTTGTGATCTAAGTGTTCGTTGGTTTAGGTGACCTATGATGTTGTCTAATGGGTGTGACCTAGATTCCTTAATATTTACAACTTCGTTTTCTTCTAAATTTTCTTCCTCAATATCATTTCCTATGGGCTTTGTCTTACTAACCTCAATAGCATCTTCCTCTATAACATCATCATCTTCTAAAGGTAATGTCCTAGGTGGTGGAGGAGTTTCGTCGAAGGTTACGTTTAATGATTCTTCTACTTTCATAGTATCTTTATTTAAGACTATATATGCTTTACTATTTTGTGAGTATCCTAGGAAAATTCCTTCATTTGACTTAGGGTCGAACTTAGTGGGATAATCCTTAGTGTTGAGAATGAATCATTTACTTCCGAATACCTTAAAGTAGCCTATGTTTGGTTTTCTACCTCTTAGTAACTCATAAGGAGTTTTTCCTAGTATTCTTCTAATGGACACCCTATTAAGTATATATGTTGAAGTATCTACGGCATGACACCAAAATTTTTGTGGGATAGATTGCTCATTTAACATAGTTCTACTTATTTCTTGTAAGGTCCTATTTTTCCTTTCTACTACTCCATTTGATTGAGGTGTTCGTGGGGCGGAAATGTTGTGAGATATTCCATTTAAGTCACAATATTTTCCGAATTGTACTTCGTTATCAAATTCCCTACCATGGTCCGTCCTAATTGAAACTATAGTGCAACCTAGCTTATTTTGTATCATTTTACTAAAGGTCTCAAATTTTTCAAAGGCTTCGGTCTTACCGCTTAGAAATCTAGTCCACGTGTATCGTGAATAGTCATCTACTATAACTAACGTGTAGCGATTGCCACCGTAGCTCCGCACCGCGGATGGACCGAAGAGGTCCATATGAAGTAGTTCTAAGCATCTAGTGGTGGATACTATATTCTTAGCTTTATGACTAGCGTGTGCTTGTTTTCCTATTTTACATGCATCGCAAAAGTGTTGATTATACTTAAGGCTAGGCAAGTTTCTAACTAGTTCCTTAGATACCAATGATTGGATTTGTTGCATGTTTGCATGACCTAATCTCCTATGCCACAAAGTGGAGTTTTCATCTAGGGTCGCTAGGCATATCCTATCTTCCAATTTATCTCCTAGTTTCATGACATATACGCCGCCTTTCCTAATTCCTCTACCTATGACTTTATCATCCTTAATAATTACACTATTTTTATCGGTAAAGGTAACCCTACACTTATTGTCACATATTTGTCCTACACTAAGCAAGTTGTATGTTAAATTATCTACATGCTCAACATTTTCAATAGTTAGGGAGTCTTGAGAGATCGTACCTTTGCCTATGATTTTTCCACGACGATCACTACCAAAAATAACATTACCTCCATTGTAGGCTTTGTACGTAGAGAATAGCTTGCGATTCCCCGTCATGTGTCTTGAGCACCCGCTATCCTTTACCCATTCGTCGGGCTCCAAATTTATTCCTAGACAAATTTCATTAGATGCTTGAGCGACTAAGCATTCCCCTTTGTTCTTCTTGTCTTCATCATCAACTCTTTTTCTTCGTGTTGTTTTCCTTTTATCTTGTGTTCTTTGTCGCTTTTTAATGAGTCTTTTAAATTCTTTGACGGCCTTTGCATATTCTTCGTCTTCACTTTCGGAACTAGAATCATCATCTTCATCGTCACTTAGTTCCTTCTTGGTTGACATCTCTTCATAGTCTTCTTGTTCATCCTTGCTCATGTTGTTTTCGGCGTCATTACCTACATATAAGACATTTGAACTCGTAGCACTTGTACTTACTTCAACTAAATATTTGTCTACTATACTCTCTTTTGCTACTAAGTCATTTGAAAGTTTTTCTTTGGCTTGACATTCTTCTTGGTGATATTTTGAAAGACTTTTCCACATGTCATTTGCCGTTTGACAAAAAAATATTCTTTCATATTCAACATTTGAAATAGCTTTGTATATAATAAATTTAGCCAAGTTATTTTGTTTTTCAAAAGTAGTATTTATCGATTTAATATCACCAATTGAAATGACATGCCAAAGATCATAGTCTATTGATTTCACATAACTTTCGAATTGATTTTTCCATGTAAGAAAATTTTCATTTTCAAGAAATGGTGGTCTAAAAACAATTTTCCCTTCTAAATATTTTTCCATTTCCATAGATCGATTTCAAGTTTTAAAATACAATATATTTTAAAAATCTTGTTTGACGTGGCTCCTGATACCAATTGTGGAAAACTAGAAGGGGGGGTTGAATAGTTTTACGTCTTTTTAATTTACAAAAACCTTGTTTATCAAAACACCAATTCAAACTTTATGTTTCACCAATAGACTTGCACAATTATAAGCAACGATATCAACAAGTATATAATATGACAAATGTGAAAGTAAGTAAATAAGTAAAAGGATAGAGTTGGAAAAATGGCACCGTGAGACAAAGGATTTATAGTGGTTCGGCTACGAATCTCCTCTTCGTCCTACTCCACTCCCCGAGCACCTAACTCGGGAGTTTTCTTCACTATGTCAACAAGCTCCCTTATGGCGGAGAAAACCTTACACAACTTTTGCTTACACCGGCTTAACGACACAAAGCTAAATGTCGGGTCCTAATAGTAGCTAGAACCAATCTCACAACACACCACGACTTCTTCACAACTTGAGCACACCACAACTTCGTCACTACTTCTTCACAACACAACTTCTTCACTACTTCACTACTTCACTACTTAATCTTCACCACTACCCTACTTCTATTCACAACTAACACTCCTAGAACTACTTATAATGTTCACAACACAACTACACAAGAGCTATACACAATATACACAATCAATATACAATACTTCTTAAACTTGAGGTTGAAGGAGTATTCTTCTCTTGCACTTTGGATGATGGTGGATGATGAGGGATTGAATCACTTGAAACAAGGATTAGTAATCTAATGATCAAAGGGTTTTGGAAGATGTTTAGAGAGATTTAGATCTGAAAATTTTCGTGCAAGAGGTGAGGAAAAATACCAGAATTAAGGTGGTATTTATAGGAGAAAAATTCTGACTTTTTCTGACACAGGAGCGTGGCCGGTCCCCTTAATTGTGGCCGGCCCCCTTAAAATTAAGGGGGCCGCCCCTTATAATTAAGGGGGCCGCCCAGCTGTAACGGCCAGATTTTTTTGTCTTTAGTGGGGAAAGTTTATTTGGTGAAAAACTAACTGATTTTGGTTAAAAATTTGAATTCATATATTTAGTATGATTAAAACATTTTTCTTTATTACCAAAATTGTTTTTCAAAAATATATAATATGTTTATATAATTAAATAAACTTTGTAGTAATTAATTAAATACCCCTTTGATCATGAGATGTATTAAGCACTTGTTTATTCATACCTTAAGTGATTAAGTTGGATATAGTGATATAAACTAGCTTAATACTTGTTTACGTAGTAATCTTACGTTTAATGATTTTACATTTTGTGATCGTCAAAACGTAGAGATATCGAAAAATATAAATAACGTTTTTACGCATTATTTATGTCAACACTATGGCTTGTGAAAAGGTTACAAGGTCATTATCAATGCCAATATCAAAATCTGTCTCTTGCAAGTAAATATATAATCATCAGGAATAGCTGACTTTCTAACCCTTGCAGGTTTGTTAATGTTATTCCAACGGGTTCACTTGTTTGAGTTGGTAAGTTAGTTTCTTCATGGGATGTTTGTTCATTATTCAAATGTTGTTCTTGATTTTGAAATACAGGAACAACATTCGGTGCAGTTGTGAATTTATGAATATTCATGAGTGATGGATCATCATCACTTATTTCGTTAATATCCACAACTTGATTTTCAACACTCCCACTAACTTCACCATTTTCCAGAAATTTGGCATTGTCTGTTTCAACAATTCTAGAACTTTGGTTTGGACAATAAAACCTATACCCTTTGGACTTCTCTGGGTAACCAATAAAGTAACCGCTAACGGTTCGAGAATCCAATTTCTTTTCTTGTGGATTGTAAACCCGTGCTTCTGCTGGACAACCCCAAACATGCAGGTGTCTCAGACTAGGTTTCCTTCCAATCCATAACTCAAAAGGAGTTTTTGGAACTGAGTTACTAGGAACCTTATTTAACAGATACACTGCGGTTCCAAGTGCATACATCCATAAACTTTTGGGTAAAGAGGATTTACTTATCATGCTCCTAACCATCTCCATTAATGTTCTGTTTCGCCTTTCTGCCACACAATTTTGTTGTGGCGTGCCCGACATAGTATATTGAGCACATATGCCGCGACTTTCGAGGAACTTTGCAAAGGGACGAGGACATTGTCTAGATTCATCGTACTTTCCGTAATATTCACCACCTCTATCAGATCTTACGATTTTCACTTTTCTGTCAAGTTGCCTCTCAACCTCGTTTACAAACACCTCAAGGGCAGTTATTGATTGAGATTTTCATGCAACAAATAGACTATCCATAACGTGAAAAATCATCTATAAGGGTGATAAAATATTTTCTCCAGTGAAGGTTGGAGTATCAAATGGTCCACAAATATTAGTGTGTATAATTTCAAGAAGATTACTGCTTCATGTCAGCTCCTTGATTCACCAGGTTAACGAAGTGAACTCTTTGTTTCTTTAGTCTTGCTTCCTCTTGAATAAGCTTACTTAACGGTTCTTCAATATTCCACTTATCCTTTAATGTGTTATAGTTGATGTGAAACGGTCCATATTCAGAAGGAAGTGAATTCATTATGAATTGCACCAAGAAAGAGTCATCCACATTCATACCCGATGTCTTAAGTCTTGCTTCGATATTGTTCATGTCAAGGACATGTTGCTGCATACTCTTTGTACCATCAAATTTCATGGTGGTGAGTTCAGCCATGAGTGTCCCTGCTAGTGCTTTATCAGCATAACGAAACTTCTCTTCCACAAGCTTAAGAAAATCTTTAGCATTCCGATTCTCAATGCCATGAAGAGAAAACTTAATGTTGTTGGCAATTGTCATCCACATAAAGTTCAAGCATAGTCTATTAGACCTTGTCCATACCTTATGGTGTGATTTTGGAGCCTTTGTACTAGCATCATTAAGATCAGTACGCCTATCCTCCAATAGCACCAAGTCAATATCCAAAGCACCTAAATGGAAAGTGACTTGTTCACTTCATTCAGAGAAATTCATACCGGTAAACAAGGTAACGGAAAAAGCTTGAGAGTGAAGGTTAGTTGCGGAAAATGTAAATGCTTAATGAAATATATATTATTGGTTTCCTTTGGGTAAACACAACAATATATCCTCATCATTATTAAAATGCAATGAGACTTTACAAGAAAATAAATAGACTTCGTCAAATATATAAGCATCTTTGGATAACTATATACATATGACAAAAGTTATTATTTTGCATCTTTAAGATTATTAGTTATAGAAAAATAATTTTTCCTTTGGGTAAAATTCGTAATTTCTAACAACTAATTAAAAAAAAAATCATAATAGCATTCTTTAAGACAACATGAATTATATGACTACAAATTTGAAATTAACTTGGCCACTTTGGTGACTAAAAAATTAATCTCACTTGATGTCATATAATATATAAATAGCTTTAAATTGTTATTAGAATGCAATAAAACTTTACAAGAAAATAAAATAGACTTCGTCAAATATATACATATCTTTGGATAACTATATACATATGACAAAATATATACTAATTTTCATCTTTAAATTTATTAGTTATAGAAGAATAATTTTTCCTTTTGGAAAAATTCATAATTTCTATCAACTAATAAAAGATCTATAATAGCATTCTTTAAGACAACATAAATTATATGACTAAAATTCGAAATCAACTTGATCACTTTGGTGATTAACAAATTAACTTAATGTCATATAATAAATAAAGGGGCTTTAAAAATAATCAATGAAGATTTAAAACATACGGATGTTATAAGCAAGACATATTTTAAATTTTATAACATCTATCTTCTTTAAAATGTCAATTAATAACATAATTAGCAATCAATCATAAACACATCGCAACACAAAATAAAAATGATATACGTCAAATATGCAATTACATGACCAATTTAATATCAATAACATTATTGCCATGAGCCATAAAAGGTGATATATATTCTTAAAGATACTCATTTTGCCAATATCATGAACATGAACCATGTAAAAGGATATACTTTTAACGTTACACAACAAATAATAAATAATCTTCTCGTTTCATTGATTCATTCACATCATAAGTATGCATAAATATATGATAAATAATCATTTTCTATTAATCAACCATCTTTATCCATTGATGATAAATTTAATAAGTAGCATATTATTCTTAAACATCAAAATGTGATACAATGAACCATGTATCAAATGTATGTTGGAAACTTTAACAAATTTGTAATCATTTTATGTTAAAATACAATTATTATTTTTTTAATCGATCAAGTGGAAGTGATAGAAATATAGTAGTAACTAAGATTAGAGTTTCACACATACACAATATATAATGGTACGATAATATAATGTTCACTGTTTAGAATATATAGCCCATGATATTCACATAATCACATTTGACACTTTGGATCTCAAAATTATGTGAGTCACATAACAGATCGAAAAGAAATAAAACATACATATCAATCACATAAGAAAAAAATTGATTTGCGTGAATGTGATGAAACATGATATTAAGAATGCGTTCATTATCATGTTACATACATAATTTCTATTTAGTTACAAAAGGTGTCAGACTATATATATTTAACCGCATCATGTCACATCTTTCGGACAAATCAAATTAAATCAAATTTTACGATTTGCAATACACATATCAGTTAAGATAAATAAAGCTCTGATACCACATGTAAGCATTCATATGTGTATAAACATAACCATCAAGTATACATGATAAACACATTAAACTATTATGCCACAATGATCTTAGAATACGATAATAACCACATAATTAACATGAATAAGTAAAACATACCCGAAGCTGAAGCGAATGTTGACATGATATCGGGAACACCTTAAGCATAAACTATTTTCTCTCACTTGACCCACTTGAGTGTAGAGAGCTTGATGGATAGCTAATAATTCTACTTGTGTGTTTTGGGTAGAGAGAGGACTAGGCATATATATAGGCTTAAGAGTTAGTATGTCCATCAATACTAACAAATAAAACGGTCAAGACTTAAAGTACCATTAGGAGCAATCATTATTATATTAAATTATTTGATTACATAATAAGTATACATTTAAGTATATGTAACCTACAATTCAATATGAGATGATAATCAGACATAATAACATGTCACATTCTTACATGATAAAATAGACCTGATGATGTTATAAGTTCATGAGAATGTAAGCATGAGAAAGATGTAACCATTTTTTTTGTGTAACTGAACACATTGGTTTAATAGTTGAATTGGAGAAGCACATTGCATGGTCTATGAAATGACAAGCAAAGCTAATAATCATGTTAGTTATAAAGTATTGTCTTTGTTGCCGTTTAATAATAGTTATATAATTTTAATCATTAAAACTTTATTTTTTGGTTTATATAGTTATGAATAAATTTGACTTTTGATTATCATATAGGATATTCAAGAACCAAGTTAATTAATGTCATTGATGGTTAAAGAATTATGCATACGCTAAAATAAACGTTTGACTTACTCTACGCAACATATAAGCTTCATAAAACGAATCAATCCAGGGGCGGACAAAAGGTTGTTTGCTGTAATGTCATGGAGTTTTGCACCGTAGTGTAATTCTTTCTCAAAAATTCTGATATTTCCGAAATGTACATGGTCCTCAAATTTTGTCTCATATGTTTTGTTAAACTTTCTATTATCGTAAAAAATCTATGAACTTGGTCACTTTTATGCTTGGGACTGCCCTCATCACGTCACGTATAAACATTGATATAAGATATTTTATTTAAGAATACGGATAACAATAACTAAACTAAAACTGATTTATACTTAAACTATGTGCATACATGGGCTTTATAACTACGTTACTAAATTATCAATAAACATACATTATTAAACTATTAGTTTACCTACAAATACATTATAACTGATTTGTAAGATCAACCAATAAGTTCACCTAAATTATCGATGCAAAAACATAACAAATGGTAAATAAACTTTGTTTATAAGATTTTGTTATTATTATTTTTTTAATATATATGAACACTTAGTACCTCAGTCAAAAATAATTATCATCTAAAGCTAAAAACCATAATTAATAAAAATCAAATAAAATAAAATTATTTGTTTTTAATAAATAAAATAATTATTAAAAAATTTAGAAAAAACCCCGTGCGTGCACGGGTATTATAACTAGTAAAATAGAGAATTTTTAATTTTCTACAAAACATAGAAAGCATGTTTGTATTATATTGTTTTCTATTCTAAAAAAATAACGGGGTACAAGATAAATAAGAAAACTAAAAAAAAAATGTGTTTTGTAATTTTCGGTTAACAAAGAATAAAAAGAAATTACATAATTTGAGAAGTTCTCAAACTTTGGGGACTCGTTGAAAACTTTGTTTCATAATTTTCTACTATGTTGCACATACGATGTGTAGCGCGCAACACATATGTTATTTCTTTTAAAAAATTATTGTTTTATCCATAATTAATTAATTAGTTTTTTTTTTCTTTTTTTTCAATTTTTTATAAGTTTGTAACAGTAAAGGTAATATGATGATCTTGTTCAACTTTTATTTATATTTAATAATAGACAATTTGTTTCGAACAATCAAAAAAACTGTTGATAATAACTTTTGAATGACTAATATTTTATTAAATATTAATTAAAATTTTATTATAAAATAATTGAATTTAATAAAAAAATTAACTATACATTTAATTATTTTTATAACCCCAATTAATATTAATGATAAGATATGATAATAATAATAATAATAATAATAATAATAATAATAATAATAATAATAATAATAATAATAATAATAATTTTTTAAATATCATAATAAATGTAAAACATAAATTTAATATAAAAAATAATTGTCAAAAAATTAGTTATAAATTTAGATATTTATACATAATAATATAAAACTAATTACTATAATTATTATTTATTTTTAATTAAATAATATATTAATAATAATTAATAATAACGATAAAAGATAAATACTAAAATGAGAGAATATTATATATTTTTATGTTTAATATGAATAGTTACTTATCATATTTTGATAACTTGTAAAAATATCAAATCAAAAAAATGTAAAGCTGACGCATTATTACTTAACATTCTTAAACTAGTTATAATACCCGTGCACGCACGAGATTTTTTCAGAAAAAATTAATTATATATTATTATGGTTTAAAAACAGAAAATCTTATGTATGTTTTAAAAAGTTGGAGCATCAACATGTGCGAAAGTAAGAAAAATAGTTAGCAGAAATTGTAAATATAACCGTGGCATCAACCTTGTATTGGATTCTTGATCATGTCTCTTTATAATGTTATTGGGTCAAAGGTTCTTTGATTACATGGATTTACATATAAATGAAAATAATTTTAAAATTTTTGTTTACTATATGAACATATAAGAATTTACCCGTGAAAATTGTGATATAAGTACAACTAATAAGTATGCATGAGTTTTTCATTATGTATTAATATCAATTAATATTTTGTAAAAATTTTATTGGATGAAAGATTTAACTTNTAATATGAATAGTTACTTATCATATTTTGATAACTTGTAAAAATATCAAATCAAAAAAATGTAAAGCTGACGCATTATTACTTAACATTCTTAAACTAGTTATAATACCCGTGCACGCACGAGATTTTTTCAGAAAAAATTAATTATATATTATTATGGTTTAAAAACAGAAAATCTTATGTATGTTTTAAAAAGTTGGAGCATCAACATGTGCGAAAGTAAGAAAAATAGTTAGCAGAAATTGTAAATATAACCGTGGCATCAACCTTGTATTGGATTCTTGATCATGTCTCTTTATAATGTTATTGGGTCAAAGGTTCTTTGATTACATGGATTTACATATAAATGAAAATAATTTTAAAATTTTTGTTTACTATATGAACATATAAGAATTTACCCGTGAAAATTGTGATATAAGTACAACTAATAAGTATGCATGAGTTTTTCATTATGTATTAATATCAATTAATATTTTGTAAAAATTTTATTGGATGAAAGATTTAACTTTGTTCAGCTGGCATAGATGTTAATGTTGAGATTGCTGTTATTGTTTAACTTTAACTATTGATATCATATTGTACAAAATGTGCTAGTTTAGTAGCACATAATGAGCGTTGATGAAGTTAAAATATACTGCGTAAAGTTTTTTAAAATGTTTTTTTTCCGGATATCCGTATATAAACTTTAAATAATAATTACATGAGTCTTTATAAGTAAAATCGCGTATATTTATTTTTAATATCACAGTAATTCGTACTTACCATTTGATATTTATATTACCGTTAATAATATTTTAACTGCATTTAATATTCAAACCCGTGTACGTATAGATTAAACTTTTAAATAGGATAACATGAGTTCTTATTTATATTTAACGTACATGGTAAAAAAAAATTTAATAGATGAAAGTTTAAAACTAATACTTACTTTAAAAGTATTTAACGTATATTAAAACTAATTCGTGGATTTATAAAAGTTTGTAAGTTTAATAGGTGGAAGTCTCAAACTAATACTTATACGTATGTAATTGTAAACAAAGTTCATATTATAAAGTGCAGGGGTATAGTGTAAGGGGTTATTTGTTTATTATAAGTTATCAAAAACCATGGAGATTTATAATTTTACACTTAACTCCATATAATATATTTAAAATTCAACCACTAATGTTTTATTAATTACCTCATCTTTTTTTTAAGTTTTTATTTTCATAAATTTGACACCTATATTTTTATATGTTTTTTTCCCCAATCAACTTCTCCACCAAATTTATTAAAGTTTGATCAAAATCAATTCAATTTTGACTTTTTATTGGCCAATCACATCACACGATTTTGCCTATGTGTCGAAATCAAGCAATCTGATAGGTCCGATTTTTTTTCATTACGATTGTTTTGGCGAAAACACTCCAAAATGATGTAATTCCGTTATTATATAAAAAGGTAACGATTTTACCCCTATATTAATTAGCTAGAGATATAAAGTGGCAGAGGATTACTCTCGTAAAGATGATATTTACCAATAGTATTGACAAGAGATGCTTAGTGTCAAATTTAACAAACCATAATACGGAGTAATTTTTACAATTTACTCATTTTTTTTATATATCATTTAGTGTAGGTTACTTTTTATAACTACGGGTAAGTTGAATATTCGGACAAACATATTAAAAGCTCCATCTTTTTAATAAAGGAGATGATTTGCAATTTTTTCAATTGATTGAGACACTCTAAATTGATTGTGTTTGGACATTTATACCCCAACATAGGTGAAAATGTAAAAGTAACTATGAGGGTATAAATGTCACAACACACTAAATTGGAGTATCAAAATAATTTCATTGAGTGTGCAAATCATCTCCTTTTTAATAATAGCTACGAGTCAATTTTTCCTTACATGGCCCCATCTATTGTTATTAATAATAGCTATAATCTATATCCATAGTACATTCGCTTATGTCGTTAATGTTAAATAACCTCTTAATCTTGATTCTCTTTGTCAAAATTAAATGTCAAAATATGCAAACAACAACACACACGCCAACACTAATTTTTCATACCTATTCAGCTAAGTATTCTATTTTATACTACGATTTAAATCTCATTTCACTTTAAATTCTACTTTTATTTTAATCTCTTATAAAATGTATTTCATGCTTATCCTTTCCATAAAATTGTGTTAGGTCAACTCAATCTCTTACACATGTGCCACCCAACAACAATATTTCATATCTTGCCGAAACAAAATATAAGGCTGGCCACAGAGGGCCGTAAAACTTTCGGTCGAAGGCTCAGGTGACCGAATTGCAATTCGGTTGGCTCCTCTGTGGAGAATTCGGTCGACTCATTCCGGTGGGCAAGGATTGCGACCGAATATTACACACATTTGTCCTTTTTTTTTTTTTTTTTTTTTTTTTTTTTTTTTTTTTTTTTTTTTTTTTTTTTTTTTT